>JABUQX010004332.1:0-12500 GCA_015478945.1 Trachelipus rathkii | reverse complement strand
CGTGTCACGATTGCGGTAAGAATATTTTTTCCTTTTCTTCAAAGTTTTTACTACCGCTCAGGGCAAAGTCTTAATCGAGAAGAGGGTGCAAAATATAAGTAAAAATTACAAAAAATGAAAACCCATGCCAACCTCACCAAGCGCAGATTTCGCTGGTGAGCACAGGAGGAAGCTTTAAGGTGAGAGATATTAAATTTGGCAGGAAACACAAGATGAAAAAGAATTTCACTGAATAGAGATGGTAAGAAAGAAGGAAGCACGACAACGAGTAAGGCTGAAGTTCCCAATATTCACTGAAAATTCATAAACATACACATCACCTTTTGTGCAACAGGTACGTCTTAAATGTTGCAGTTGCAGCTATAGTACATACAGGAAAATGATGAAGGTCAGCGTCGCGTCAAAAAGATTAAGTCAAGTGAATTTGAAAATACATAGGTTTTTAAGTCTTTAGACTTTTGAATCCACCATATTCAAAAGACGGGTGAAATCTGAGCCTCCCAAACTCTGATACTAGAGCAACACTCTATACAAGGGCGAAAAAGACCTTTGTATAAGACCCTTGTATGAAGTGCTGAATACAATAGCGGATAAGGAGGCCTTTGCATAGTTGGAACATCTGAGAAAAGGAAAAAATGTCTCCAAGTCTACACAAAACTTCTTTGAGGCTGCCCTAGCAACCATTGTGTTATGTGGTTTCGAAAACATTTTTTCGTTTATATTAAGTCCTCTGATGTTTATATTGTTGTCAACAGAGACCAGAAAGTCATCGATAGAGATTAAAAAGTTAGAAGGCATTTTGTGGAGAAGATTGATAGAAGTTGAGTCTTCAAAGAGTTGAATTACACTAGGTTTAGTCGACCCCATTAGAATATTATTTAAAAATAAGCAAGAATTGAATCGGAAAGACAACTCTAGATGTAAATGAGGAAGCAGATTTAAAATGAGTTGGAAAATGGAGTGTCGAGTCATTGGCATATGAACGGAAAGGAATTAGATAAGCAGCTGATAAGATCGCTAATGAATAAAAGCAACAAAGTTTTGAGAAAAGACAAAACCGTGGAACACCAATGAAAGATTATATTTAACGATTTGAAAGAAGACAAGACAAAGTAAACAAAGAAAAGGAGAAAAGAAAAAGGAGGGGAGATTGGAGAGTAGCAACGCATGCCATACACGGTCAAGTTTCTTGAATTTTTCAAGTGCCACAGGGCCCAGCAGCACAAGACTCCCCACATTTCCTAAGGGAACAAGGCCATAAATCTGTTAAATAGGATAATATATCTCTCGTAGATCTCTAGCTCCGAAAGCTATACTGGTGACCGAGAAGAAGGTAATGGCATGCCAGATGATTTAAGAAATGAGAGTTGAGAGTGGTTTCAACTTTCAATGATCTAAGACAGAATACAAGTGTACAAGTGAAAGCAATACAAGGATTCAACTGGTGAACTAGCCTACCGTTTCATTATCCAGATTACCTCATGTAGGTACTAAAGTTCCCTTCCCATTTCTCTGATAGTCTTGGAGATTCTCCTAATATGTTAGATCTTTCCTGAACTTCTAATCCTTCTCCTTATGCTGTTAAGCTCTTTCCACCACTGGGATCCTCCAGTCACCTTCTTATCTTTGTATCCTGTTCTATCTTTTCAAGACTTCTGTGCTACTAACTGATGCTTGTATCCTGTTCTATCTTTTCAAGACTTCTGTGCTGCTAATTGGCCTTACTCGGGGTCGAATTTTTTTTTTCCCTTGGAATTATTATTGCTTCAGTATGAGGGGTTCATCAAATTGTAAAGAACGCCTATCTGAGGTATTTCTTTTGGGCATGGTGCCCTATTTTCCATTTTCTTTCTTTTCAGCTAAAAGGAACTAATTAACCTAGGTTCAACTCTGTTTTTTTTTCTCGTGCAATTTGCCGTATGGGTTTCTTTCAGGAATAACCGTCGTTTTGAAACTTCAGATACTTATGGAACTTATATTTCATCCCAGAATTGTGCAAGATCTATCTCAGTGACACTAAAATCTTTTTCTCATGCAAATTTATTCATTCTTTTTTGGCATTTTTGCGAAAATATCAACTCTAGCTTTGTTCCTTTCTCTTTCCCTTCTCATTTATATCCCTGCGGCACAACTGCAGTTTTAACTCCTGCTAGAACTGAATTCTTCTCACAAAACTTTGCCTCTAATTCCACTTTAGATAATTCTGGAGCTATTTATTCTTTATTCTCCACCCCTCCAACTTATTTGTGCCAAACATTGTAATATATTCTAAAGAAATTATTTTTGCTATCTCTCTGAGCTAAACGCAAAGAAGTCTTATGTTCCTGATGGTATCTAACTTGCGGTTCTTAAGACCTGTGTTTCCGAGCATGAACTCTGTTTTGAAAAACTGTTCATTTCTGTCTTTTCACTTCGATCTTTCTTCCAACTGGAAAGGTGCGCGTATAACCTGTGCCGAAAAAGGGAGACTCCTCTCAACCCTCTAACTACTAGTTCTCTGCTTTTCTACATTTTGGTGAACATTTGCTGTTTCGTTAGACATATCGAAACCCTTTAACAGAGTTAGACTTAAATCTTTAATTTTTAAATCTTCGGTCTTTCGCTATCTATCCTTCTCTTTAGATTTGCAATTGGGGCATTTTTTTTTTCTGCTGTTTTAGAAGAACAGATCATCACCCTTTAGATCAATTAAACAAAGACTAATTCTCAACCTCTGAATTATATCTAACTCTTTTGTTACTTTCATTCAATGGTATCTCTTCTCTCTCTCTCTCTCTCTCTCTCTTTCTCTCTCTCTCTCTCTCTCTCTCTCTCTCTTCTCTCTCTCTCTCTCTCTCTCTTCTCTCTCTCCTCTCTCTACCTCATTCACGTATCGATTCTTAACTGACGATTCCACGCCTTCATTACTCTCTCAATTCGACAAGATATTCCATTCAACATTAATTAAACTACGCTAGAAACAAACTGGTCCCTGATCTAATCCTCCATTTGCAATTGGGGCAAATTTTTTTTTCTGTTTTTTAAGACTACATAAATTAAGTTCCTTCATTTATCTGCTGGACAAAATTTCTCTATCTTCTTTAAAAACACACATTTCAAGTCTTTTCTTTTCCTAACATGATTGCCATTTCATTTTCTCGTGGTCTTCCTTGGAATGATAACACTAGTTCTCTCGCTAGATAAGTTTTTAAGAGGTTAAGGGGAGTCGAATTTTCTATCTTTTGAATTCAACCTGATTGCTTGCCTTGGTATGTTCATGGGTATGAAAGTAGGGCGTTCGCGTATCTGGAGCGGTTCCATCTATAAACACTGTCATTCTTGAAAGAGGGAAATTGAAAGCTTTTCGCCTTATTTTCGCCTTTATCTATCTCCTACTATGACTGCCTCTTTCAAACTCTTTCCTGTTATAGATCTGTTGTGCCACTCTCTCTCTCTCTCTCTCTCTCTCTCTTCTCTCTCTCTCTTCTCCCTTTTCCCCTTTTCTCCCTTCTTTCCTTTCTTTTCTCTTTCTCTTTTTCCTTTCTTTTTTTTTTTCTTTGCTTTTTTTCTTCTTCTTTTCCTCTCTCTCGTCTCTCTCTCTCTTTTATCTATCTATCTATCTATCTATCTATCTATCTATCTATCTATCTATCTATCTATCTATCTATCTATCTATCTATCTATCTATCTATCTATCTATCTATCTATCTATCTATCTATCTATCTATCTATCTATATATCTATATATATATCTATATATATATATATATATATATATATATATATATATATATATATATATATATATATATATATATATATAATATATATATAATATAGTATATATATATATATACTGGTACATATACGGTATATCTTATGCTGATACTCAAACCCTCCACTCTTCTACTCCACTTCAAATCGTGCTCCCTCTTGTGCTGCTAGAGTGCCTCTCGTCTTAAGCTTTTTTCCGTTCTATCCTTGTCGATAAGGATGGATTTGCCCGGTGGGGTTCACCGCAACCTTGTAAAATCAACTCTTTAAAAAACTCAACTTCTCTACATTTCTCCCTCTCAAAGACACCTCCAAACTTTCCTATTTCCTTCGACGGTTCTAACGTCTCTCCTGTGAAAAACATAAACATTCTTGGTCTTAACTAAACAATAAAATTGTCTTGCGAAACCTCATATTTCAATGGTTTCTAAGGCCTCTAAGAAACTGGGAGTTCTGTTCAGGTTGCGGGAATTTTTCCTCTGCACCAGCTGCTCCAGTTATCATAAGGGGCTTATTCTTCCTTGCTATGGAGGTTTACTGTTTCTCACATTTGGGGGGGGGCTCCGGATCCACCCTTCTATTGGATAGGGTTGAGTCTTAAGCTAAGAGGACTTATTAACAGCCCCTTACTTTCAAACTCTCTGTGACCCTCTATCTCTGGCGATCGTTGACGTTGGCGCCACTATACTGTTCTATAGGTATACAGCGGTAGATGCTCAGGGGGTGCCGCTGGTATTCACTCCATTGCGTCGCCTCGCAGAAAGGGGTGCCGATGCTCTTCGCATGAATTTTGCTTGAGTATTTGGAAACCCCAGACTTGTTCGTTGTAGTTGCCTCTTTCTTTCCAGCTACTCCTGTTCTGTGTGGAACTCCTTGCCTTCTTCCGTTTTTCCAACTGTATTTAATCTTCCTCTCTTTAAAGCCCACATCTGCGCTCACCTGAGAGATTGCTTTTGGCTGGGGATGTGTCTGGGTTTTTTTCCATGTTTTTATATTTCCGCCCCCTCCTGAAAAGGGTCGGCCCGTGCAGGTGGTGCGTTAACTGTAAAAAAAAAAAAGAAAATAGACAGTCAACGATAAGGTACACAACTATTCACTTGTTTCTGTGCAAGCTATCTGACCTCAGACTTAACCTCTATTGCTCATCTTTTTCATATATATTACTGGTAAACTCGTTGACGCTTCATTGCTCTCTTATTTTCCCACTTTTAGTCTTAAACATTTTCAAACGCTTGCGGCATAGTTCGTGTTGGACTTTAATTTACCAAATTTAAGATTTGAATTCCCAAAATCAGGTAGACTGTATGTTGGGCCATGGCTGCTTTTTCCATCAGTAGCATATTATATATATATATATACTGATATATATATATATATATATATATATATATATATAGTAATTATATATACTACTATATATATATATAATATATATATATATTTATATTTATATTTACTTTACTTAACTTATCGCCCCCCGGCTCCCCTGCTACGAGAAACCCAGCTACCTCGAGATATTGTGACCCACAGCAGGAGGGCCAGACGTTTATTAGAATGATCATATTGAAGTCTGCGACTGATGTCGTGTAAGTTTAGCAGTCTAGCAAAAGATGCCCTGCACGTCCTATTGTCTGGAAAATATCTTTGCCAGTGTGGGAAAGCGTGTTTTATTGACTTCGACCCTTTGATATCTCGTTGAAGGGAAGGATATTGCACAGAGCGGAAGACGGAGCAGCATTTACGTGGGTTTGGCGGGTCTAAAGTTTGTTCCGTAGGGGATATTTCGGGGCTGACGTGCTCGAAGTTAATGGTGTTATTTGTGATATGCGGAGATCGTTCTAAGTGTTAATTGTGTGTGAATATGTGGAGCATCTTGGGAGGTTATTGGGAGGGAAGCGTTTTGCAATGTGTAGAATGACTATAACGCTCGGTGGATTTTTTTCCTTCTAGTTGTTGTAATGTTTTGGATGCAGGGGGTGATCTGTTAAGAGTGAATTACTGTAAAATTGGCAGTCTATCATATCAAGGAGAATTTTTGCCTCAGTTAGTAGATGATGATCATGGTATGAAGGGAAGGCAGGTCGTTATTATCCTGAGGGCTTTATTCTGCACGGTTTTTGAAATTTCTGGAATAGAATTGTGATATTGAGGTGCCCAGGCAGGTGCATGGCATATTTATTAAGGGATCGATGTATGTGTCTGCATACTATTGTGAAAGTTTATATTTGTTGGCCAAAGTTTGTTTTATTTAGTGCTTTCAGTTCATTTAATTTTAAGTGTGGCTCTTGAAGTGATATGTCTGATGTTGGGGGTGAATGTCATTTGTTTACCAAAGTTAAAACCTATAATAGTGGTTGTTGCTGAGAAGGAATTATTGTTAGATGGGAAAGATTGCTGGGTGAATGTTTAGTTTACCAAATTTTGTTTTGTCTAGGGTGAGTAAGGAAATTTGGGATTTTTGTGGTGATGCAATTATTCTGTTTGTTGTTAACCATTGCTCCAGCTGGTTTATTAATTATTTTAGTTCTGTGCATGATATATTTATAGAGGTATTTTGAGCTGTGATTGTTAGATCATCAGCATGACTATTATTTTTATGGCAGGAGAAGTGGGATGAGGGAAGTCAAGCATAAAAGGGTTAAAGAGTTTTTTTGTAAAGGTTGGTTTGAAAAATTTGCATAAATGGAAGGAGTTGTGTTCTTCGATGCCTCTATTTGTAGGACAGGATATGAAATTTGATATTACCTTTTTGGTTATGGTTATGACTGTGTTTAAGAGTTTGTTAATTAAAAGGTGACGGGGGATTGTGCCAAATGTCATGTTGATGTCTAATCCTACAAGGCAGTGTTTAATTCTTTTTCCGGGCTGGATTTACACTATACCAGGGTGGAGTGGATAATATATATATATATATATATATATATATATATTATATATTATTATATAATGTATAATATATATATATATATATATAATATAATATATATACTATAATATATATTATATATATATTATATATGATATATATTATACTAAATATATATATTGTTAAGTATTACTCGCATTTGAAACAAGATGAAAATGCTGTCTTGTGTTTTTGGGTAAACATAGTTGTTGACCACTTGGATCATTAATTAGTCTATTGCATCTTCATCGCCTTCAATGGATTCTTTAACACAGGAATGTAAAATATCTTGTCCCATACGATTCCTGAACTTTGTCATTATCCTATTCATGGTGCTGAAAGATCGTTCCACACTGGCAGTTGAAATAGGTACACACAATATACATTCAGCAATTTTTTTTAAGATTTCATATCCAATATCAGATCTTAATATCAAAGAAGCAACATCTGTACTAGTATCGCTTAATTTATTGAGGGCAACGACATGGGAAAGATTTTAAATCTAACAAAGCGACATAAATTCATTAATTCCAGACTTATGCAAAAGTTCTCTTTATTCATATTCATTCATATGAAACAAACTGTTTGTAAGTTTTCAAATATGTTGTACAAAGCTTGTATTACTCTACAGTTATTCATAAACTTGAATCACTTCGATTTACTACTTCTTCTACAATCATCTTCCATTTTTTTAAAAAAAAATTTGGGGGATCAGTAAAATTTACTTGTTTAAAATTCTGAAACATAATTCCTTAAGGCTTTTGTAAGTTTTATATGCAGCTTCATTATCTTCAGTTTTCAATAACACATTAACTACATGATATATTTCTAAAATGACAACTGTTGCCAGAGAATAAGGTGGGCGAAGAGATGAAAGTTTAAGATCTTCCTTTGTGGAAAACCTTACTGAAATTTGACAAGGTACTCAATATTACATCTAAGAATAAGTCAAACTTTACTATAAAATTATATTAGTCATTTCTAAAAGAATATCACTAGATAAACTTGCATAAAAACACAGTATGTACCATACGATAATTGCTAAACCAACGTACGTCTGCAGCTTCTGGAATCTTTAAGGCAGTTTCTTCTAGTGATTTTTGATTTCATGCAAAATCTTCTTTCTTTTAGGAGAAAACGATGAAAAAGTTTGTAAAT
Organism: Trachelipus rathkii; assembly: GCA_015478945.1. Lineage (NCBI taxonomy): Eukaryota > Metazoa > Arthropoda > Malacostraca > Isopoda > Trachelipodidae > Trachelipus > Trachelipus rathkii. The sequence goes on along the minus strand of JABUQX010004332.1, from coordinate 4,684 downwards.
ATCTTTAACATGTAAAGGACCTCTAATTATTGGAAACTTTTTTCTGGAATTAGTGGCAGCTAGCGATATAAAACGTGCGGCTTCTACAATGATGTAAGAGTAATTTCACATTGATTTTTTTCAATTTACCTTTATTACTAGCACTGAATTCGCAGCACCGGCAAGAGAGATGATTTACTAATTTCTCGGTGAGAAAGTTTCGTTTTTTTTAAGGGTGCCATTCATAGTCAAAAATATTGACTAACAGTCAATTTTTCCTATTCAACCATACATAAATACATTTCTCTTACTTTGCAAACTGAGGCTGGGACAACATATCGAACTAACAGTGACAATTCACTGTGATTATTTATGTTCGTGGATTAATCTGCCATTTCAGAGAAATAATTTATTACAAAATGAATATTCATCTTGGTGGTCCAAGACTTCACCAATAGGAAAGCAATAAACCCTGGAAGCGGTTAAATTACAAACTGTATGGGTGATTTTCTCACTTTAGCGGCTTTACTCCAGTCCTCAAGAGGATTTGTTGCCTTTGTACTTAAAATTCATATGTTGGGGTACGAGGTATCTCTTCTTTAGGTAAAAAATATACGGTTCTAACTAACATTGAAAAAGCTCAGTTAACATTTTTCTCACTTTCACAGTTGAATCAATAGTGTTTGGACAGGAGCTCTTAAGTCCTGCAATATAGCATTCTCCATTGAAACAGCCTTACAGTGCTTATCTGATTTTGAACGTTTCTCCAGTTTTCCTAGAATATCCCAGTGGCTTTTTCTAAAATTATGAAAGGACTTGATATGAAAAACTTTTATATCTTTTTTTAAATGGCACTTCACCACAGTCTTACAAATGCAAAGGCACTTCTAGTATGATCAAAGAAGGTTAGTAGAACACTTGCATTTTAATTTTCCCACTGCTCTCTTGATGATTTAAATTTCGCGCGTTTTTGAGCAGGAAACTATAGATTTCACTTACCATACCCTTGCGATTCTTCTTCATCCATTATGACTCGCGATTGCATATGGAAATGTACTTTGTGTTGCTTTTCGAGTACATCGTTTCTTATTGAAAAAGAATTCATGCCAATTTCTACTTGTGCCTTGGCTATTTTATCCAATGTGCATTTCTAGCTACAAATTACAGAACTTTTAGCAATGACAGATTTCAGGTAAGCTACACCCACACACACACAATATATATAGATTTTGTAAATAAAAAAAAAAATAACGCGGAGAGCAAACCCATAGATGTCAATAAGGTATTTTATTTTATGTTTAACACATAATATGCAACAGGATTCGTAAGAGAACTTAAATTAAGCTATTAGGTTTTTTGCATTAAAAAATTACACCTTGTACGAGAAATATACAAATTTAAAAAAGAATGTGTACGCAAGCGTAGTCGTACAAAGCCCAGAAGTAGCAAACTTTTATATAAATATATATATATTATATATATATATATAATATATATATATATGTATATTAGTATATATATATATATATATATCAGTATTATTTTCATATATATATAATATATATATATTATAATATATATAATATATATATATATTTATATATATATATATATATGTATATTATATTATATATATATATATAATATATATATATATATATGATTTTTGCAACCCTTTTTTTTTAACTATACAAAAAAATTATAACAAAATTGGGAAATCTCCGGAGGGGGGGGGGTACGTTTTGATTTCCGGGGGGAATTCCACCGGCGCCACCCCTTGAATAAACCCTGCTACATGAAAAGATACGTCGAGGGGGGGTTAGCTTTGGTTAAAAGACCGTGAGAATATATTTGGGTTATTATCGGTTATAAGAGTGGCAGTGGAGTGCCTTTGTTTAAAAACATATGAGTAAGATAGAGGGATAAAGGGGGAAATTCTAAGGAAAATTAATTTTTCAAACACTTTATAAATATTGTAGAAAGTAATAAAGTAATGATATAGGTCTGTAGGAAGCTGGATATATTTATTGGTGGTTGTTTGGTCTTATTATTCAGTATTAGACGTTCTTCCATACAGGTGGTAGAGGTGTTGCAGCGTTATCTATTTGTGGTAGGGACTGTGATAACATTGGTTTTTATGTGTTGAGGTGAATATTAGATATATGGTCGGGTATTACTGCTTGTAAGTTTTTAATATCTTTAATAATGTTGAATACTTCTTCTTGGTTGTTTTTCAACCCTTTAAGCTATTTAATTATTTGGCTGTTAGTGAGGTGTGTGAATTTCGAACTAATTTTTGAATATGGGGCAAAGATATTGGCAATTGGATTCTTTAGGCAGGAAATTTGTTTTGTTTGCAGATGGTTTCGGTGGGTTGTGGTGGGTTGAGTGTGTGAAGTGTGGATTTTATTTTTATTAGAATGAATATTTTTTTTGTGAACTAAGTTGATGTAGATTGTTCATACTACGGTTGATGTCTTGATTTGGTTTAATGATGTGATGGTTGATTATTATTTTGTCTTAGAGGGGTTTCTTTGTTTTAATGAGGGCTGACGAATTTCCGGGTTAAAAGAGTTGGGGGTTAAATTGCTTCGGTGTGACCATGTGGGATGGAATTTTTTACATGTTTTTGGAATTATTTAATTGAAGTGTCTGTATTGCTTTGTTGAGAGAAGTAAAATCAGCTATTTGAAAGGAGCTTTAAACCAGTTCTATGAGGCCTGTACAAGCTTGCTAGTTTGCTTTCGATGTATTAATAATATATATATATATATATATTATATATATTAATATATATACTATATATATATATATATATTATATATATATTATTATATATATATATATATATATATATATATATATATTATATATATATACTATATATATATATATACAACATATAAATATAAATAAATTTTTTACATATAAGTTAGAAACATCTCTGTAATAAATATATTTTCATATATTTTTTATATATATTAATATATATATATGATTTATTGGTGTTTTCTTAAAGATGTTATTTAGGTGTTTATGCTGTATACTCGTTATTACTATATAGAACGATGATCTAAAGAGAAAGCATGAAAATTACCTGATTTGTGATGACTCTGAACTTTGGGCGAGATTAGAAGATGTCAGGGGATCTGGGGGCCCTGGTTTGCCGTGTTAACGGTTCGGCTGAGTTGCGTTGATTTTCGGTTGTTGAGGAAACAAAGTGAATTTGTGTGTTTGTGTGTGTGAATGAGTATTAAGTCATGGGTGGTGTGCCTATACCAATAAGCTGATATATATATATATAATATATAAATATATTATATATATATACTAGTATAGATAATATATATATATATATAGTATATATATATATATATATTATATATATATATATATATATATATATATATATATATATATATATATTTATTATTTTATATAAGCTATATATATATTATATATATATATATATATATATATATATATATATATTATTATATATATATTATATTATATATATATATATTATAATATATTATATATTATATTATTATATTATATATTATATATATATATATATATTATATTTACTATATATTATGATAATATATATATATATATATTATATATATATATATATGATAGTATATATATATATATATATATATATTAAATATATTTTCAAAGACTTTCGCCCTGTTTCACTTTGCCCTTGACAAAAAAAAGAGGTCGCAAGATGAGAAACATTTGTTAAAAAAAATATCTGAAGAATTTTTTGTAATTAGTGTTATTATTATTTTTAAATTTTATATTTATAATTTTTTTTTTAAATACCCGATGGAATATTTTGTAATTAATGCTATTATTACTTTTAAGGTTCTTGGAGAACATCTTTAAGAAAAAGAGATACAATATATTTGTTGTAGAATTCATATTTAAATTTAAATCTAATTACAATTTACCTAGTCCTGTTAATTCTCCCTCTAAATTCTTTCTGTCTGCTAAAGCGATATGCCATTCTTCTTATATTATTGCTCTTAAATGACACAACACTCCTGTGAATTTTTTGGTCGTAAATCTTAAGATATCCATCTAGCTAATTTTAATGTAAGGAGAGCACTTAATAGTTGGGTTCCTTTCAAATTGATCTAGGTGGATAGGAGGTTGATTTATTCTTTGCCCTTAACGATCTGAGCCACGCAGTTCATTAGACAGCACATGCAAATTCCGGACAGTCTTAAAAAATTCTTAACCACTCTTGAACTCGAATCTTCAACACTAGCCCCGTCGTTATAAATACTCCATCTCCCCTCATTTAGGAAAGTTTGACCGCAATCTTAAATATAATATTCTCTCCAGCAGCTCCACCATGCTGAAAACACATAGTCTGACATTCAAAATGGGTCACATATTGCCTGCCATTCTAATTGGGCTAATTGAGGAATTTGCTTACCGTCCACACTAACTATTCTTGAAATGACACCTGCTTAGACTAGGAGGACATTTCAATATCTGTCAAAAGGATTTCGCTAATGGGCTGAGCACATTCACTCCTTCTTCGTCTAAATCTTCTCCTCTCAAAAAATTCATGGCTTGATGGAACATGTACTCTATCCTTCCAGAACAATGTGCACCATGAATGGAAAACTTTTCGTTCTTCTATCAATGTTTCAAATTTCATTTTTTGCCATTCTCTCTCGGCATC
>JABUQX010004331.1:0-32616 GCA_015478945.1 Trachelipus rathkii | reverse complement strand
GTGTGTTTCAAAAAAGAGAGCATTGATGGACGAAAAGCATTAATCTAGAAAAATTAAAAAAATTTTACAATTAAGTTAAAAAGTTATGTAACTTACTTTTACCAATTTCTATTTAAAAAGAAAGTCAAATTTATTCAAATCATGAGATTTATGTAAAATTATTAAAATAAGATCGAAAGCATTGCTAAACCCCATGTGTTTCTAAGAAAGGTTTAATCCTTTTTAAAGTTAGAACAAATCACTCAACTTTGGACGTTGTCATCGAAATGGTTATTAAAAATTTTAATAGTTTCACACTTTCACTAAAAGTGGCTTCCAAGTGATTTTCATAATGACATCAAATAAAGCTATGGCTCCAGACATAGAACGAAATTCTTCTAGGTATATAAAGATAGTTCTGTTTTAGTTTGTTTATGTCAATGAAAGTGTATACACTTTACAGGTTTCATTACATTTTTCAGGAAAGATGGATCATACTGAGGAAACATTTCCGCCAGAAATAACATGGGCAACAATTAAATGTCGTGAGAACTTAAATCTATCTTTTATCTGACAAATAATTATTTCACATTCTCTTAAGCCTCTCGATTTAATTCGGAGATATCCGTTTTTCTTCTCTTTTCCAAGTGTTTTGTCTCCTGGGACTCTTCCCTTATTAAAGAATTTTCCACTCAAAATAATCAATGAACATCTTGATACCGAGGGGATCCATGACCCTTTTTTTGCAGCCCCATAAAAAAAAAGTTCTACTGATTGATTCTAAAAGAGTGCCAGAATTTGAAATTATTTCCCTCAATAATTTTTAATGTGACCTGAAGCAAGGTTAATTGTATTTACGTCTTGAAATTCATTCCCATTAATATATATTACACAACATTTTATTTCGGCAATATTTTCAAAAAACTGTATTTACAGATCTTGAATGAAAGTTCCACCTGGTTGAAATTGAGCGATGTAGCAAAGATTTTTGAAGATGTTTATCCTTCCCACATCATTTTCAAAGCTTTACGTAAAGCAAAAACATACATATTTACAATAAAAACCAAACACTAAAAACACCTTTAATCTTTCTCCCTTACCTACACAAATACATACTCTCTTAAAAAAATCTCACCAAACACCATCAATAATCACCACCTCCAATACCCCCCTTTTAAGTACATTCTTCAAACTTCACACACACAACCAAATCCCTCTTACTTCACAATGCATTTACAGATCCCTTGCCTTAACTGTAATAGCTCTTTTATTTGGAGTAACTCATGACTTCCATCGCAGACATTATTTAACACAAATATGATCTTACAGACAACCCACTTTGCCCTCACCATACATAGAGCCTCCAAAAACCAAACAATAGATATCACTCACATGACACCTATAATTTAACATAGAACATCTACACCTTAGAAAACTTCCGAATCTTTCTGTATAAACAACACAAAAACTTTAACATACAAAACGAGCTCCTAAATGATCCCATCTTAAACAACATCTTAAATCCACACCATTTTTTTAAGAAATTAATCCCAAAACTTTCTAATATTACTAACTGACTATCTTTATAGTTAATTAGTTAATGTTTAGATTTATAATTGTTCTTTATGTAACACATCTGACAGAGGCCTCGTTAGGCTTGAAAGTTAATGTGAATAGACTCTACTAAATAAATAGACAATATTTTAAAAATTTAAAGGATTTAAATCAACTGATTTGTTTTTTTTACCTTAAAAGCATTTACCATTATAAATATTATAAAAGCGTCTCAAGCTTTACCTTTAAAATATATATATATATATATAATAATATATATATATATATATTTATATATATATAATATATTTATATATATATATATATATATATATATATATTATTTCAGGGAAGAATTATTTTTTTAACAAAATTAATCAAACTAAAAAATAAAATCAATTTCCTTATTTTAAACAAAATTATATTATATTATAATTATTATTTATTAATATTATTATTATTATACCCAAAATTCAATTTAACAAAATATAGGGAAACAAAAAAAAGTTAAATTTTGGGGTTGGGAATATTAATTTTAATTATGATGACGTAATTGTGAGGGATGGGGGAAAGCTTGGAAGGGGAAAATTTGTCGCAATTCCCCTACTTACGATATAATATATATATATATATATATATTATATATATATATATTTATATATATATAATATATATATTATATAATTGAGATAGATTAACATCTTTCCTATTCCTCTCCCTCCCACAGGAATTAGATTTTGAATTGATTGTTTGAAGGAGGTGATCCTTGAAGAGGATTTCTAAAGTTTTCTGTATTTTTTTTGACTGATCTCAACAACATATACTATTTTTACTGTGTACAAATAATCAATCTACGGAATATTATATTTTTGAAGAAGATATCACCGAACGACAAGCGTTCCACCCTTATAAAAGGGTAAATACAAGTTTTATTTTTTTGGTCAATTTGAATAAGGTATATTTTTGTAATAATAATGGAGAGAAAACACCAAAGTAGATTTCGGAATTTTGACACTATTGAGGGATAGGAAGTTGATATTAATTCCTGTCTCTGCTTTAGGTTCCAAGGTGGAGAGCTTCTTTTGTACCAGGAGCTATTCCGAAGAGGAACACCCTTAAACTCTGGAAGAACTACGTCATTGATAAAAAGTTATTTTTCCCCCAGTGGAGTTTTATTGAACAACGTTTCGATCTCAAATAATGGCCTCACCAAAGGTATAGAACACCCAAAGAATCTCGTAAAACTTTTTTTTTGTCATTCGGCCTTCAGCCTAGAAACGAAAGTTAGAATTGTTTTATATATATATATTTCTGTTTTGATGCTATATACTATATATATTATCTACGAATGACACCACTATTATAAAAATAAAGAAAGGGGGGTTGGGCGAAAGAATACCACTATTGTGATTTCAAAAGGATATTATTTATATAAATTCTTCATCTTATAATTATTTATTTTTTATATATTTATTAATATTATTGTTATTTTTATATTATTCGATATTATTCCCTATATATATATATATAGGGATACGGATTGGGTGTGGATATATACATGTATATATATATATATATATAGTATATGATATAATATATATATATATATATATTATATATAATATATATATCAATATATATTATATATTATTATATATGCCCGGGAAACGTTGTTAACTGGCATAGCCAAGCTTTGTACATAAATAAAAAAAAAAAACCACTATTATTTTTACTATATTTCTAATAAATTAAAGTTTCACATACATTTTATTAATCCATGTGTTAAAGATTTTGTTTATTTAAAGATAGCTGGTGGATATTGGTAAAGTTGTATGTTAAAGGGTCAAGACCATTGGTAAGTAACAACTAATAGTAAAAGTCTATATAGCCCCCACTGTGATTGCAGTTTAATCCCACTTAGTTTTATTTCCAACAGGCAGATTAATTCCGAAAAAAAAAAAGAAGGGTGAATAAACCGGATTTCCATTTAAAAAGAAAAGCAAGAAAGGTTGAGTTTCCACTGCATATACAACAACTCTGTTATTGGAAGAACTCTCGTCACAACAACTGGAAGAAAACGAGAGCCTTCTGGAGAAGAACAGGATTTCCTTGGATCGAGTGAGGACTTCCTAGTTTTCATCAAGTTGAAAGGTAACAACATAATTTGGTAGCAGAGCGTAGTTGTTCCTTGTTAGGAAAGCTCGCTCTGCTCGGCTGCCAAGTACCAATTACTTATTTGTCATCAAAAACCAGAATTGGTGAATCTTGGTAGCGCCGATATGGAAGCTTTGCCTTGTTGAAAAAAAAGTCAGAAGAAAGGAGATATTGTTCAGGATGGTCACTTCCCCATTCCCCCAAACAATAATGATACCCAGCAGCGTCCTGCAAATTCATCTGTGAAGAGAATCAACTGCGCGATTACACTCCGAAGTTGGACTTCATCAAATCCTTAATCAAACGTAAGGGATTGATGGAAAATATGGATACCGAACCATCTGGCCGGACCTTTATCCAAGCAGTGATTCCCACACGTGGCCTCATTGAATTGAGACTGGTGAGACCATGGTGCAAGTTTTTGGAAAGATTTGAAAGGTATTGTGCTGCCCAATATCCCGGATCAACGGAAGGGATGGTTGCATTGTTAGGTAGCCACCTCCAAAGGTCCGCCCTGGAGGCTTATAACATAGTAGCTGCAACAGCATCGGAATATGGATTGGAAAAATCTCGGCTTTTACAGTGGTTTAGGGAAGAACTGGATAAGAAAGCCAATACAGAAACCTCAGGCTTCACAAAGGCCGTCATGCAGGAGGGAGAAGACATTCCCCTTTTTGCACTACGATTGCTGGGTCTGGCGCAGAGGGCCTTTCCCAATAATGATGTAAAGAAATTGCCTATGGTGCGGGAGAAATTTTTGGAAAGTTTACCGGAAGCAGTGACGACTCGGATGGAGGACGTATTGATGGGTTTGGAGATCCAGAGAGGTTCCTTGATTCCATGGGAGCAACTGGTGGTCATGGCGGACAAGGTATATAGAAAAATTAATGGAAAAGGGAAACAAAGGAAACCCGCAAGTTGAGGTAGTAGATTTAACGCAATCGTTGCAGATGTCCACCTTGACCTCACCCACTCAGATGGCCCCCCAGAGGTACGGAAATAATGAAGGTTTATGTTGCTGCCAGAGATCACAAGTAGCACTCCAGCACCAAGTAGCTTGTTCTCCAGGTATAAATGCCAGTGCAACAATGAATAATCGAGAACAGGCTCCAGCAGCATTCGCAGGGTATCAACCGCCAACTTCCAACATACAAAGAGGAATTCCATCGAGGGAGTATAGGAATTACAGAGAGGGGGGCCAAATTACCAAAGTTATCAGCAAAGAAACCAAAATGGTGCACAGGTACCCATCTGCACCTCCTCCATTGCAACCGACAAGGGGGTTCTCACAAGGGTGAGTTGTTGCGACTAGACCCAGTGTAGTGATCTGGGCAAAACGAGGTCACCTATTGAGATTGCGTATTTGAAGGCGAAATCTGTTGAGGTGTTTTAAAGAGGGTGGTCAGTCTGGTAGGGAGGATTGCCCCAATGTAGGGAGTCAAGCGGCCTCGCCTGCACCTCGAATAGTTGTCCGCTTCTGCGGGCAAGAACATTAGTTAAGGATTGCCTTCAAAGACGGGAAATGGGAGTCTCTGGCACGGACAGACCTCATGTCAGAGCCAAACAACAGTTAGGAAATAAAACAATCTATTAAGCACACTAATGAATTCAGAGCGCAAGATGATCCTGGAAATCGGTCTAAGGAAAAATCTTCAGTAAACATCCATCTGACAGCACCACTACAAATATTAACGACTAGTAAAGAAGAACCACAGAATCCACAAGAGGAAGACAATGAAAAGAATAGTGAAAAGATCGCCCCAAGGATTACAATTGATTGTCAATCAGGAACAGAAAACAGAAGAACAGAGTGAAGAAGGAAATGATGCCGAAGAATTGTGTCCTGGGGCAATGATAACTTTCATATAATAAAGGCTCCTGAGAAAACGTTAATTTTGCAAGTTACCCTAGTGGATCAACCACCCATGGAGCACTAACAGCATTGGTAGACACCGGCCGGAAATCAGTCTATTTCAGCTTAGTGTTCCACCTATTAGAGATAAAAGCAAAAAGGGCTATATTTGAGCGCCTACCGCTTATCGGGGAGTTAAAGGATTGGGGAAATGTTAGGTGTCTTGCTTGGGAAGTAATAATAGCTTGAGGTTGTCTACAATATTATATACTGAAGCCGGGTTCGTTTTGTCGGTGGTAACGCCTGACCAACTAACCGACTTACGATGTTGGTTTTTGGGGTTGATATCTTAAATCACAGAACATCTGTTTGCCGGACTGTACCCGTAAAGAGTTAGTGATAGACGCCCGGATATTCGTACAGACCGTCGCCGTGGACGTAAGGCAGGGCAACCCCAAGGAAGAGACTTGTGCCCTAGTGAGTCCGTGATTGTAGAACCTCGACGATGCTTGATGGTGGAAGTAGAGAGGATGTGGGAAGAATCCCTAAGCAACACCGGTTTTGGCTGTGAGAGGCCAGAGGTCCGGGAACGTATTGTTACAAATTAACTTCAATTAAAATGTCTCTGCACCCTGCTTTAGTCTAGTTTTTCGGGCCGATAGAGCTCATGTTTAGTAGAGTGAATAGGAGATTCCGAAGGAGCGTTAAAGAAAGGACTATCAACGTAGGACAGTTAGCTGGCGTAGCGTAAAGCAGAAGGATTAGATATAGGAATTACCAGGAACCCAAAACAAAACGTTGTCGAAACTGTCAACTGATAAAGCGTCCAAATGCACATACCACGACGGACACACTGAAAACATTTCGTGGGTGAAGCCGCTCTTGCTCGACTGGAAGCAAGCCGATATGCAACACCGCCCCCGCCCGTAGAACAAAGAGAAAAGTTTAATTCACATCATATTAGTGAGAGTTATATCATCTGTTCTCGAGTTTGGGAGACCTGATGTGCGGCTGCACCGATGTTTAGTAACATCAGACAGAGAGCACCACTCACTGAAGGATCCTTGTGCACTACGCATGCCAGCAAGACCGTTACCAAGCCCGTCCGATTCTCGGAAATAGAAGCAATTGGTACAGAAATTGGTAACAGGAACCGGAATCACCAGAGGAGCAAGCCCCGTTATTCAGCCCCCAGTGTGGCCGATAGAAAGAAGGAGTGATCAATCAGATGTGTATAGATTACACGAGAATTAAATAAATCAATAGAACTAGATAGTTTTGTAATCGCGAATCTGAGTGAGCAGAAAATATATCTTTAAAAGGAATGAATATATTTAGAAACATAGATTTGATCAGGATACTACCAGGTTAGAGGATGGAGAGACCAGTATTGAAAGACAGCATTTACCCACTCCCTTGTCTCACTGGATTTTGCGGATTCCGTTGTGTAAAAGAAATGGACCGCCACTTCCAACGTGGGATGAGATTATGCTCTGCACATATCGGCCATGGAGACGAATGCATATAATCTGGATGATGTCCTTATCCTCAGTGGAAACATATGAAGAACATTGGCAAGTTTCCGTCGAAAAAAGTTATCAGCTTAAAGAAACCAGGATTCAAAATCAAAACAGCAAGACGTTTCTCCTTAGGGAAAGAAGTACATACTTAGGTACACAAGGTTTCCGAAAGAAAGGCATGGTTCCAACTGGATTCGAATTTGCAAGCATTATGCAATTTTCCAGTGCCAACGACCGTCCGTAAGTTGAGGCAGTTTCTGGGCATGGTGAATTTATCGGCGCCACATCGCTCATTGCTCAGAGATTGCAAAGCCCCTTTTCGAACTATTGAGCGCTAAAACCTTGAAATGGACGGAATCATGTCAAAAGGCTTTCGAAGCTCTAAAACAAGAATTAACATCCCCACAGGTCCTATCGTATCCCGATCGTTCAGAACAAGCGAAGCCTTTATTGTTATATGTAGATGCCTCTGATATCGGGGCAGGAGCGTGTCTTGCGCAGATCCAATCTGATGTGGACGTCCTATAGCTTATATTTCCACGACCTTTAATAAAGCAAGAACAGCGTTATAGTACAACTGAGAAAGAGGTGCCTACTATACGATGGGCTGTGAGGGCTTTGAAACCTTTTCTTTGGAATCAAAGAGTTATTTACTGACCGATATCAACCAGTGCTATTTCTACATAGTATGCCATTGCGTGAATGCTTCGTAGCCCGGCACTTGGAAAAATAAATGACATCGGATTACGAGTGAGATACATCCCAGGCAAGGAAAATAAAGTAGCTGATGCGTATGTCACGATCACCAAGGGGGAGCCCTTGGTGGGATCCGAAGAAATTACTTCAAATACCATCCCTGAGAGGATTTTCGTGAAGAAAGATTCCTGGTGGGGGGGATTCGCTTTTTCAAGCATTGTCGATGGGTTTGTATGGGTCCTTGGACCATCATTTAAAGTTAAGACAGGAGATTGTCCAAGAGATGATCGACAATCGAACAACATATGGTTTACCTACCGGGAAAGATAACAGGCAAATTACAAAGAGGCTACAATTAATGAAACAGGCTGGACAGTTTCCTCTCACTCAAGCAATACTGGCGTTTACAAAGTTACACCATCTACAAGTCTTTGTGTACTATGGAGATACTCAACCACTGAAGTTTGGAATAGAATCAGAAAAAGATATTTGTCATCTGTTGTGTTGTGGTGGAGTTCACTATAATCTCTTAGCTGGTACCCTTCGCACCAATAAGGATTCTGGCGAGCATTGAAAAAAATAAGGAAACAGTTAGCGCTAATGTAATATCGTCAATGGGTTTCCAGGAGTGGATGTTGTTAGATGAGTCCCTGGAGGAGGCAAGTGCTTCCCCTAGTGTTTCAACAACGGTCGTCAAAGAAACATCAACCAATTCCCAAAACACCGGTGGGGAGGTGGTTCTAAAAGAATCGGTATCCCCGGATGACACATATTGGAAATGGACCGGAGGAGTATATGGATTCCTTTAGAGATGAAAACATGATAATATTCTAGTGTTGCAAAATTCGGACCCAATATTGAGGAGGCTTAAAAGAGCCATAGTTAGGAATTTGCCATTTAATGGGCCTTTAAAACCTTTCGCGCGAGAATAAGTAGATATATTTATTTAAGAAACGATCGTTTATATAGGGATTGCTACTGGGGAATTTGCTCTAATAGTTCCGCAACAATATTTAACACAGGTAGCTATTAAAACACACTGGATGTTGCTCACATTGGGAAAACTAAATTACACTCATTGCTCATAAGCTGTATATGGCATCCAAAAATTGCAGTCATATGTTCCGATATCACAACCACGTGTTATAAATGTCAGGCGTTTAAGATCTCTAACATACTGTATGTCCCACCTACATTAAAAATAGTAACTTCCAGACCATTTGAATTGGTAGCGATGGATTTGATCCAGTTTCCGTGTTCCACTCAAGGAAATAATTACGCTCTTGTAATGGTAGATCATTTTACAAAATGGGTAGCTGCTATTCCCATAAGAAATAAGCAGTGTATAAATGTACACGAAAGCAGTACAACATCGTTATTGCCATTCCTCCAAAGCTAACCAAGAGCGCCTGTTAACGATAATGGAGAGAGTTCAATAGCGGCCAAGATTGAGGAATTCCTTAAGATACAACAAATTAAACACGTGTTAACCACGCCATATACACCATCATCTAACGGAGCTGTAGAGCGAGTAAACCGCACCCTCAGTCAGTATTTGAGGATGTCTATTAAAAAAAAGTCTAATAAATGGGATGAGGAATTGTCGCAAGTTTTGCTGGTGTACAATCATACCACTCATTCAGAAACCCATATCACGCCCTGTGAAAACATATTAAAAAGAGCGCACAAATTGCACACTGGATTGCCTTTGCCCACTGAGGAGGAGTGTTGGAAGGATAGTCATGACCGGTTCGTTCCTGAGTGTTAAAAGTCATGATAGGTTCGTCCCTTATGAAATACATCAAATGGTAGGATTGAAAGCTTCATTTGCCTGAAAATTTGACACAAAATAAATTCCATCCTAGATATAGAGGAGGACCTTATGAGATAATACAGGTAAATGATAACCGGAGTGCTTATGTGATTAAAATCCACAGGCGGTACACGGTGCTAAACATATAAGCACATTCATAAAACAGCTCTGCAGGTCTTTGGAAAAGACCTCCTCGCATTATTGGGTTGATTATCTCTGGTTTCAGAGGTATGCCATGAATGAGGAAAGAGAAGAGATTAACAGGAGTGTAATAGATGAGGTTATAACCGGTGGGGAGGTAGAAATGTCCTTGCCGGAAGTAGAAGTGAATGAGGAGAATATTGAGGATGAGGATGATGATGACTCTTTGTTTGAGGGTTTCACCGTAGATGAGGAAAAATTGAAAAGGATTAAAGAAAAATTTGAAGGACTAGTAAAAGCTCAGAAAAGGATAAATTTGAGCATAAAAGAGTATGGGGACAAATCATTGGAGAAATCACTTTATTTGGATGTGGAGGAGATTTATGAAGAATTGGAGAGTATTGAGGAAAAGGGAGAAGAGAACGAGCTTAATGAATACTTATTGTGGGACACCTCGGACTTAATAGATGAAGCGTACTCTCGCTGGGAGTCAACACAAGCGCCCCCTATGGGTCTAAGGGATTCTCTTCCTACAGATAAGACGTTTGAAAACCGTGTGCAAGTCTATTCGACGCCTGTGATCGGCTTGCCGATTGCAGAAGCAGAAGAACAAATTCCTGGAAGCGAGTTATCATTTGAAGGGTTTGAACTTGAAGAAAATCCGGTGAGAGATACCATAAAAGAAAATCGACCGTATACGCGATCGCGAGGGACTTGTCAGGAGTTGCCAATAGTGTTCCACTTATTTGGATTAGAGACGTCAGGCGAAATAAATGGTGGACCAGTGAATGACAAAAAGGAAGCGAAAGTGGAAATCAGAAAAGTAGTTAGGTTGCGAGAAAAACGTTTAATTAAATTTTTAAGTTGACATGACAAAAGTAAGAACGTGGAAAAAGAGAAAAGTAGTAGGTCGAGAAAAACGTAATTAAATTTTTAAGTTGACATGACAAAGTAAGGAACGTGGAAAAAGAATAGTCGGTAAGTCGAGAAAAACGTAATTAAATTTTTAAGTTGACATGACAAAAGTAAGAACGTGGAAAAAGAATAGTTGGTAGTTCGAGAAAAACGTAATTAAATTATTAAACGATAAAACAATGTAATTTTATAAAATTTAGGTCACTTAAAATAAATAAAATATATCAATGAAATGTAAAATAATGGACAAGAATAATTTTTGGGGGGGGGGGACCCGTTAATAAGTAAAAACATAATAAATAAAATAAAGTAATAATTTAAATAAAAATTTAAAAAAATCAAGTATAATATATTAATTTTGGGTTTTTGTTTTTCTTTTTCAGATCCTGGTTATCGGACACTCGTGGGTGAGGGATATGGAGGAGGCTTTTACCCCTGAGTTGTTACCAGAGACTACTGTGGTATTTAAGTCTTATCCGGGGGCGAACTTGGAATATTTACATAGGCATATCCAATATTTCTTGAAAACCCAGTATACCCATATGTTGGTCTTCATTATTATCCCTGAGGCCTATCCTCGAATCCGGTTACCCAATCCACCAGGGGTGACCGGATATCATATGGTGAATACTGGCAATCTCCAGTTTTCAATTACCGATTTTGCTCGGAGGTTCTCCCAATTTTCTGAAAGATGTGCGGAGATCAATCCAAATATGAGGGTAACATTGGCCATTCCCCCTTTTATAGATCTGGTAGAGTATAATAGGATACGCGTGGCTGATCTTCCCCCTGGAATCCAGGAGTACTATTATACGGCCCCAGAGTTCACTGATCAGATTTTGCACATGCAAGCCAGACAACTGCATTTGCACATACGAAAGTTAAGGACGGCTGAGATTCAGTGGCACAACAAGGCCTCGTATCCAGTCATATATGCTGCCTCTGACTTGGGTGATGATCAGAAGGAGAACATTAGAAAATTTTTAAATTCGGAAGTGTACACGCTTGGAGATCAGGGCTTCTTGCGGGACGGGCTCCATCCAACCAGGGCCCTTTGTAGACAATATTTCCGTAAGTTGAGAGGGGCTGAAGTATTTATGGATAGTCCCCGGAACCAGGCTCCCACCAGAGAGACAGTGGCTTCCAGAGAAAATGTTAGAGGGTTGCGAAGAATGAGTGCTCCAGAAGAAGTAGAGATAGTTAGTGCCCCAGAAGAAGTAGTTAGCGCTCAAGTAGAGGTAGAAGAAGTGGAAGAGGTAGAAGAGGTAGCAGTAGAGGTAGAAGTAGATAGTGCTCAAGTAGAGGTAGAAGAAGTGGAAGAAGTAGAAGAAGTGGTAGAAGAAGTAGAAGTAGTGAGAGAAGTTGTAGGTGAAGAGATGACTGAACAACCCAGCGGTATTGGGCGCTCAGTCTTTGGGGAGTCCGTTGCATGCATCAGTGAACCACTATCCACATCCGGTGTTCGCGAGAGAAACTACCGTGGAGTTCCGAACGGTCGACAGGCAGTATTCCCGATAACATTCGGCGACGTAATTCTGGTTATGGGTGGATACTGCCCCGGCCCATGAGTAACAACACAGCCAAGGCGTAGTAGGTCCGTGCGAAGGAGAGATAGATCGGCACCATATCAGAGGCAGGAACTGGTGCCGGGTACATCAGGGGAATTGCCAATTCCAAGTATTGTCCCCACAGTGGAAAGGTTGCCGTCACAGCCTGACTGGGATGGCATGTTCCAGAGGTACATTCAGAGCATGCAGGGGTATCTGATGGCCTTTGGACAAGACATGACGTTGGAGGAAATAAAACAGCGGGTGCGTCAGATGTGCGACCGTTAGAAGGGGGGAATGATGGAATTAGGTTTAAATTAAAGAGAAAATGTTGTTTGAATTTTTTTTGAAAAGTTTATTTTTATTTTGATAAAGAATTAATACTCTAGAAAGGAGTAGAGAAAGACAAAGAAAGATTTTTATTTTAGTTAAACATGTATAGAAGGAGTGGAAGTAAAGGAAAGCAATGAAAAGAAAGTACATTTTTTGTTTTATATTTTTTGTTTTATTGGACTTGTGCGTCAATACCGAAATTGACGGGTGGGTATATATTGAGATAGATTAACTATCTTTCTTATTCCTCTCCCCACAGGAATTAGATTTTGAATTGATTGTTTGAAGGAGGTGATCCTGAAGAGGATTTCTAAAGTTTTCTGTATTTTTTTTGACTGATCTCAACAACATATACTATTTTTACTGTGTACAAATAATCAATCTACGGAATATTATATTTTTGAAGAAGATATCACCGAACGACAAGCGTTCCACCCTTATAAAAGGGTAAATACAAGTTTTATTTTTTTTGGTCAATTTGAATAAGGTATATTTTTGTAATAATAATGGAGAGAAAACACCAAAGTAGATTTCGGAATTTTGACACTATTGAGGGATAGGAAGTTGATATTAATTCCTGTCTCTGCTTTAGGTTCCAAGGTGGAGAGCTTCTTTTGTACCAGGAGCTATTCCGAAGAGGAACACCCCTAAACTCTGGAAGAACTACGTCATTGATAAAAAGTTATTTTTTTCCCCCAGTGGAGTTTTATTGAACAACGTTTCGATCTCAAATAATGGCCTCACCAAAGGTATAGAAACACCCAAAAGAATTCTCGTAAAAAACTTTTTTTTGTCATTCAAGTTCCGTCCGAACCTCGAAAGTTTAGAAATTGGGTTTTATAGATATATATATTTTCTGTTTTGATCTATATACTATTATATATTATCTTGCGAATGGACACCACGTTATAAAAATAAAGAAAGGGGGGTTGGGCGAAAGAATACCACTATTGTGATTTCATAATTTAATTATGCTATGTAAATTCTTCATCTTAAAATTATTTATCTTTTTATATCTTTATTAATATTGGTGTAATTCATTAAACTATTCGATATTATTCCCTATATATATATATATGAGTATACGTACTCATATATATATATTTATATACATTTCGTGCTGAACAACAAAGAGAGAGATATGTAAATAAATAACTTTTTATTATATAAATAATTAAATAAAGCATTAAAGTATTGATGTTTTTATACTATATTTCTAATAAATTAAAGTTTCACATACATTTTATTAATCCATGTGTTAAAGATTTTGTTTATTTAAAGATAGCTGGTGGATATTGGTAAAGTTGTATGTTAAAGGGTCAAGACCATTGGTAAGTAACAACTAATAGTAAAAGTCTATATAGCCCCCACTGTGTTTGCAGGTTAATCCCACCTAGTTTTATGTCCCACAGGCAGAGTAATTCATTCCAAAAATAAAAGAAGGTTACATAACTGGATTTCCATTTAAAAGAAAAGCAAGAAAGGTTGAGTTTCCACTGCATATACAACAACTCTGTTATTGGAAGAACTCTCGTCACAACAACTGGAAGAAAACGAGAGCCTTCTGGAGAAGAACAGGATTTCCTTGGATCGAGTGAGGACTTCCTAGCTCTCATCAAGTTGAAAGGTAACAACAATATATATAAATATCCAGTAGGGTGAGTCGGAGTCGAAGCGATAATTAAATTTTCAATAAAGTACTCAATATCACATCTTTAATCACCATATTTATAGGGCTCTAGTATTATTATATTATTATTATTATGTATTATGATTATTATTATTATATGATTATTCTTTATTCTCGTGTATAGGCTTATTCAGTATATAAATAAATTGTATCTAAATATCTACATATAAGCCTCCTTATATACCATTTCAATATAAAATTCATTATAACTTTTAATATTTTTAATAATTATTAATCAAGATAGGTATTTACTTAAAATTCTTAAATATTTTTCGGACAGTCTGACGAAACTAAGCAAAATAAAAAAAAAATTTTTTTAAACGAGCGAATTCCTTTGTATATCGTTCATTTTTCAAAACGCGTGAGTTGAAGCATACCTTGCAACGATGTTTTAGATATTTGACTATCAATTTCGTTCTACGTTTCAAAATATTTCGTCATTAGTTTAAATAAGGCACTTATGATGGTGTTGTCTTCCATCTTGTAAGCCTTGGCATATACTCTGACATTGATTATTTACATTCTGAGTAGCTATATATATTATATATATATATGAATATATATTATATATAATATATATATATAATATAATATATATTATTATATATATATAATATACTAATATATTATGATATTATATGATATAATATACTATATATATATGTATATAATATACGTATATATATATATATTTGAGGAAAAATGTTTAAAATTTATAAAAAATAAGTTAAAAAACAAAATTATCGTGCATATAGGAAAAAAGGTCGTGGTCGTTGTTCAAAAGTGTCGTGCACAAAAGCAAACGAAGCAGGAGCCGCCACTGATATATATATATACTAATATATTATATATATATATACTTATATATACTATATATATAATATATATATATATAGTATATATATATATATTATATATAATATATATATAATATATATAGCTATATATATATATATATATATATAATATATATTACTGTAAAATAAAAATATAAATAAAACTTATGAAAAAAATAATGAGCAAACCAAGAAAATTAGTCACTAATATTTATATAATTTTAAATGGTAGGTAAAAGAGCTAAATGCCTACTGTATTTCAAATCAATAATAATAATAATAATAATAATAATAATAATAAATAATTAATAATAATAATTAATAATAATAATAATAATATAATAATAATAATAAAAATAATAATGATAATAAAATATAGAGAGAGCTCCTAGCTCATTGGTAGAGCACTCGCCTAGCAAGCGAGGGGGCCCAGATTCAAGACTGAGTTGGAGCGAGAGAATGTGAGCTATTCTCTATTAACTCTTGCTTTATCCCACTCAGACGTTAATGAGTACCATTTTGTTGTGTTCTTTTACTACAAATAGGGGAATTATCCGGCTCCGCGATAGGCCGTGCAGCCAGAGGATTTAGCCGGTTAGGCCCTGCTTTCCAAGGACCTTCCAAAGGGTTCCAGTGACATGACGAAAGTCCTTCCTGGAGGTTGTTGATTAATTTTGATTAATTTTTTAATAAAATATAAAATGCCCAGTTAGACGATATCTGTGAAATAAAAACGGCCAAATTGGCACAATTTGTTTTGATGTTATATTCAGGACTGGAGAGCTGGAGTTGGAGTCAAAGTCTAATCTATGATAAGCATTTTCAGCAGAGTAAGAGGCATTAAAATTCTTCTGTCTCCTATTATAAATATTTATTTACGAACCTGGGTTTTAACTCTTTAAATCCATGTGTAATTATTTTTCTAAACTATCTTCTTCGAATTTCATGGAAATAATTTTCATTTAAAATTATAAGTTTATAAAATATTTTTATTAAAAAAAAAGTTGGGCTGCATGCTCAATATAATGAAACACTTATTAAAAAATTAATTTTTGTATCACAGTCAGAGCCAGAGTTCCAGCATCATAAGTATGGACTCAGGAGCTGGAGCTAGGGTTGGGAAAGGAAAAAAACAAGCTCGTTTTTTTCTTGAAAAAAAACGGTTTTTTTCATGAAAAAAACACAGCCGAAAAAAACAAGTAAAAATTTGTTTTTTTCGTTTTTTTCAAAGAATGAGTTGTGGAATTTACATGTTTGAACAATTATGTATAAATTTTAGCAAATATGCTCTAATTTGGACATTTTTTGGTTCCCAATTTCCAAAAGGTGGAAGCCCTTGAGTTTGTGTTCAAAATTTTTATGGGGTTTTCCATATTTTTATTTATATTCTGAATTTTGATATTCGTAATATTTTGTTTATGGCTTTATTAATGTTTTCTTTACTCTGTTTCAGCTTTCAGTAACATTTTTATCATAATTATTTAAATCAGAATTTAGAAATCCCACATGCAAAAAGTCGTGTGACTGTACGTTTTAAGGAATAAAAAGGTAGCAAAGGCCTTGCATGAAATATACGTTTTGTATGTGAGACCAGTTGCAAAACTAGTATTTATGCTCATAATCTAGAACTAGGAAATCGGAAATTTGCCAACTGAGAGAGATGATTATGCTTAAGGCAGCTAAGCTTAAGCAGTCCTGTTACTGCCCACTGCTCCTTCAGACTGTCATTGCTCACACATGCTTCATACGACTGAGATATCAGACCTTATCAGTCATATCAAAATAATGTGGCTGATCACCGCTGATGACCCAGTGAAATGAGGCGTTGGACGAGTTAGTCAAGCCACAGTAGTCAGGGCTCAGTAGTGACTGAGGTCTGGGGAGTGGGGACTAGTGATAGTGAATCAAAAGTTGATACCCCCTCATGCGCAGCCTTTAATTCAGTCGATCACTCATTCACGTCATAAAGCAATCTTGGTATAATTTCGAATTTCAATATTGTTTATTACTTCACCCCCCGTTGCAAGTCACTTTTGAGGTTTGTCTATATAGACTCATTCTATATAAATAATAATAACATTAATATTGATAAAAAGTAAATTTATAAATATGATTTATATGATGATCCAAATGTAAAATACATAGTTAAATTTCAGAAAGTAGAAGCCTACAAACAGCAGTCTGCAGGCTACAACCTACTGTAAATGTAACGAAAAACAATTGATAAAATATAAGAGGGTAGTTCTGCTATTTTATAAATCATAATGGAATGTTTGCTTAATTTCAAGTACCCTTATATTTGAAAAATGAAAATATTCAAAGGAAATATCATATTAGGTCCTCTTTATATTTTTAAAAACATTTAATGAAAAAAACAAAAAAAACTGAAAAAAACGAAAAAAACATTAAAAAAACATGTTTTTTTCATGAAAAAAACACGATTTGAAAAAAACGGTTTTTTTCCCAACCCTAGCTGGAGCTGTAGATTTCAAATAAGGTGGCTTCAGAGCCAGAGTCGAGCAAATTCTCACCAGCTCCCCAGCCCAGGTGGTTATATTTAAACAGTATCCAGTTATCTAATAATATGCTGATTTGATTGTCTACTAAATAGGATACACTGCAAAACTTCATGCTGTGTCATTATTGTATCATATATGTATATTATTTTTTGGCTATATGTAATGGGTTATTATGTGATCTTGTCTACGGAAATACTATGTGGCTTACTATTTTATTAACAATGTAACAAAATTCAAACGTTACCCCATGAATTTTTAATATCTGCTTATCTAAGAAAAAAAAAAGGAATAAAATGCCCTATATAAAACCTTAAAACATAACAGTGTCAGCCCAATGTTTTATACTTAATTTCTGGTGTGACCTCCATGTACTTTTGATATATTATTAATAAAACACAATATCTTACTGCAAATTTTGCTCTCCTCTCAATTTCTTTTTCCTTTTCTGCAGCTTCTGCTTCATCTCTCCTGACTCTTGCAATATTTTCCTTTTTGCGAACATGCCAACTAGAAAAATAATAATAATAATAATAATAATAATAATAATAATAATAATAATAATAATAATAATAATAATAATAATAATAATATAATAATAATAATGCTTTATATATATATATATATATATATATATATACTATATATATATACTATATTATTATGATAATATTATATATTATAGATATATATATATAATTATGTATATTATATATATATATATATATAGATATACAGTATATTATATACGGGTTTATAGAACGGTATATTATAATCTAAGTTCTTAAATATACAATTATCTAACGTCTTTACATTTGCAGAGGGAAATATTTCCTCAGGCAAATCATGTAGCTCACAATGACAAAAAGATCTATTGGAAAAATATGTTAAATGTGAATCATATACACACACTACTAGTTACCTAGCTTAGAATCCTACCATAATATATGATCATCATCATGCAGATTTATTACAGTTGAAAGTGATCAAGCATTACTATTTCAACTTCAACTTCCAACTGAAAACGAATAAAAACATATCTAAAGAGAGAGTTCTTCCAAAAATCATTAAACTTTGCAATTTATCAAACTGTCTTATTTTTGCCTACTTCAGCAACGCTCCACTCAAGTCATTAAAAAACTTTGACAAATTTGTGTCTTAATTAATCTTTATATTACCTATGTTTAAACAGACCCATAGATCTAACTGCTCCACTGCATTGGGGGGACAATCAATTACAAAGAAAGAGGTAGATGTATGTTTCACTAAGACAGACACTAAAAGAGTACATTTCCGTCTATATATGACAGAAGTGAGGATATAATATATACTATATATATATATTATATATATATATATATATATATATTAGATATATATATAATATATATACTAATATAGTAATTGTCACCCTCGCATCCCCTCAACAAGAAATGACTACCTCGGAGATATTGGTACAACCACAAACAGGGAGGATTGGCAGAGATCTGTTAGAAAAACGTGTTGAAGTTGACTGATGTCCTTCAAGTTACGGCAGTCAGCAACCGAGATGCCAGTGTTGTTGATCGTCTGAGAAAAACATCCTTGGCAGTGGGGGGAATGGTACTTTTTTCGGATTCTAAATTTGTATTCCTGAGGGAGGATGGTGCCCAGAGTGGAGAATGGACAGCATACGCTGGATTTAGACAGTCCAAAGTTTTCTGTAGGGTATATTTCAGGAGAATGTGTTTGAAGTATGGTGTTATTTCAATATGCGGAGATAGTTCTTAGTTAATTGTGTGTGAATGCGTTTAGTAATGGGGGTATCCATGAGAGGTGGGGAGGTGGAAAAAGGGGAAGAAATAATTGTATATGTTAGAATAGCCTGGACAATGCTTGGGTGTGATTTTTTTTCATCTAGGTACTGGGTATTTTGTAATATTTGCTGGCAGGGGTGATCTCTATCGAGTGATTTACTGTAAAATTGACAGCCTGTAATGTCAAGATGGGCCCATTATTGTAAAATTAACAGCCTATAATGTCAAATTGACAGCCTATAATGTCAATTGACAGCGCTATTGATTTCGGGATGGCGCTGGGATGGAGGAGTTCTTGTTGCAGTTTAGAAGATGTATGGATGTGTGGTGGAGGGGAAAGGCAGCCCATTATTATCCTTGAGAGCTTTATTTTGCACAGTTTCTGATTTCTGAATATTGGATTGTGATATTGTGGGAGTCCAGGCAGGTGATGCATAATTTAGAAAGAAGCGGATGTATTACCTGCATACTATTGTGAAAGTTTCTTTATGTGCCAGTTTGTTCCAGTTGGTGTTTTCAGTGCATTTAATTTATGTGGTGGCTTTTGAAGGATATTGTTAATATGGGGGGGGGGTGAATGTCATATGTGTTACCAAAGGTCAAACCTAGGATGGTGGGTTGTTCGCTACTATTAATAATTATTAAATATCAATACGCTAAATATTGATATATATTGATTATCCCTATACCTTTATATCAGTCTAACAGTTTTCAAAATGGTGCCATCCATGTATGATAATGGGTATGCCTTATCTTAATGAATTTATTTAGAATGATTGTAAATTGTAAATATATAAAAAGACATTCTTAATTGTGAATAAGTGGGAATAGCATTTGCAAAATATTTTTGTCTTTCATAATTTTAATTATCATCTTAGAAAGAAGTTAAGACTAAGATATTAAAAATAATAATTAAAATAATAAGTAATATTTCATCTATAATTAATATTTTGATAAAAAATCAATTATTCAATAACTAAACTCTAAGTTTTAAAAGTAATTAAATATTTTCCCGATCTGCGATCCTTCGAAAATATAGTTTTTAAAGAATTGTTTTTTTTAAATTTAGACCAATGATATTGATATTGTTTTCAGGAGAGAAACCCATACCACTCAACCTGCTGGTTGCGATGATAAATTTCTCATTTGAAATTAATGGAATTAATCTAATCGGAAATTGTTCCATGTCTACATCACCCATTAGGTAATTGTGGAGTGTCTATAATCTCATAAACATGAATACTGTATTAAAATAATAAATATTTAATGTATAAAACTGGTGTTAACAAATTATTTAAAGCTCTTTTTTTTATGATTTTCATATAATTTCCTCAATTACTATATTTTCAATAAAAAATAAAAAAGATAACTGAAAAATAATAATTAGGTCTCATTCTGATTAACAAGGGAAGTTATATGCACTTTCGAAATGAAAATACTTATTGCAACTCATCATTACTTTTGATAAAAAAAAAAGTTTTTCCACAATTATCAAAGATTCAATTTTATAGACAAAATGTACAGAATTTTTTTTTAAAACAAAAAATTTGATAAAATCATTTTTTTATGTAACAATAAAAAAAAGTTAAAAAGGTACATATTAGTAGACCAGAGGGGTGTCACCCTGATTTTTATGAAAATCACAGATATACTCTCTAAATTACGAATAATGAAGAATAGTGAAATGAAAATCTAAGTTCTTAGGAAAAAAGTTACAGCCTCCAAAAGTTTTAAAAATTTTCCCATACTTTTAAAAAAAAATTAGTGGGCCTTTGTGCTCGTTTTAGGCCATCCTCTTTCAGGTTATGCATACGATTGTTAATATCTACATAGATTTTCCTTTGTGATATACCTAACAAAACTTATCATAACCTGAACAAGAGGCCTGAAATGAAAACCTACCTGGATTGAATCAAATTAGAAATCTCTGGGAATTTTAAAAACTTTGATCGAGGCTGAAACTTTTTTTCCTAAAGGAGGCTGATGATATTCATTTTCACTTATTCTTCAGTAATTTTTTTGAAGTATATATATGATTTTCGATAAAATCTGGCACAAGCTCTGCTCTACTATACCTAAAATAATTTATAATAACTATATATTATTTTATACATTTAAATATTTAGTTTTAATCAGTTATTCATATTAATGGAGATCATGAGACGCCACTCCATTAATTACCCCCATTGGTTAACCCAGCCAGGGTTTTTACTTTGTAATAGCTACTGTTTATATTTAATTTTTTGGTACATTATGTTTTTTTTGTTGGTAAAAAATTTATTGTTGCATATACAATTAGGCGTTTCTCCTAAATTTCCTTTTTATTTATATTATAGCTTGTATTTTTCTATAGGTGTAAATCTCTGGCAAATTGCATATAAGTTCTGGAGCTTATTCTGAGTATTTTCTTTGAAGCCTGAACTTATGAAATATTCCCGAGTGCTGAGGTAGGGCTAAGAGCAAACGGTGGTTAGGACTTTGAGAAAAACTCCGGAGCTAAAGCAAAACCAACTTTATTTGGTTTACTCGTTCATTTTTAATGCATTTGCAGTTTATTTCTGAAAAAAATATTTGAAAAATCGGAGAAATCTGTAGAATTAACTCGATTTAAATATTAAAAATAGAACAAAGTACTGCGTAGGAAATAATGAAAAAAAATGATTTAAGCTAGACTTAAAAGGACTTAATCTTTGGAATATTCAAGGTAATCATTACAGGTAAAATATTCATATTTAATTATGTCACTTATATGTTCAATTCTTCAATTTAAAAGAAACTTATATACGAGCAATTACACTAAATTACTGGTACACTACGATCTATGGTAAAATCACAATAATAATATTTTTTTAAAATTTGTGTAGACAACGATTACTATTTAACAAGGGCGAAAAATATAGATACTTATCCTACCCACAATATATTGTAAAACTGTATAACTCAGACGTGTAACTTTACTTTACTTGAGCTTCATTTGGCAATGTATTTAACTTTATTAATACAGAAACTTTTTTTTTTCATACAGAGAGAAATAATCAAAGGCTAGTATTGCTATTTTAATTAATTTTTGATACTGTGAGAAACAAACAAAGACTAACATTTTTTACTTTACTTTATCAAATGACATATTTAAATTTTAAAATACCATCTTTATTTCAAAATAATATTTTCTATTTATCAATTTCAATATACCTAGTCGCTAGTTTTGGTTTGCTGACTTTATTTTGTCAAAATATGGATCGTGACTGAGTGGTTAATAAAAGAAACGGCTCTTTCACAATATTTTATTAACTTTGTACTGGGAGTAGCGGGTACTATTAATTTCTGACACCTTCAGTTAACTTTCCTGTTTACTTCAATAGAAAATACTATTTTTAAATGAACACATTATAATAAACTACGTATCTAATTTCACCTACCTTTTTAAGTAGTTTTAGTTCATAATACATTTAAATTTAAATTTTATTTATTTAAAGTTTCATGCTTTGAATGTTGGCATGCAACTTTAAAATATATCAATTGTATCTTTTGAGATTGGTTATTAGTTCCCATTTTGGCACTTGATTAATAATTAAATTTTCAATTTCAATCAATCATTAAATCAATCAACTTTTCAAATTTGCTTTTGCAGTCTTACCATATTTTCTTGAGACGGAAAAGGGGACATATACAATTCTATATTAAAAAAAAAACTATGATATTTTAAAAAGTTTTATTACATAAAAATATTGAGCTTACCATTATTCTTCAACGATAGAACCCGTAAACAAATATTTGGGTAGACCCTCAGATAAAGTAAAAATAGATGAATCGTTCTATACAGAATCCTCTTCGTTTAGAACATTTTTTACAAGATAGTCAAAAGGAATCAAATTTTGTGCCTAATTTACAATTTTATATCTCGATTTTGACATGTCGTAATCAACGAATATCTATATATATATATATATATATATATTATATATATAAATAAAAAATATATATATATATATATATATATATTATATATATATATATATATATATATGTATTTCACCATATCTACAATGAATATTTTTCTATGAAGATATATTTTTTTCTTTAAGGGGGAAAAGTCTTTTTTTTTTTTTCCTTGAAGGTTCTTTATTTTTCTATGAATTTTAAAAGCTTTTAAAATAGTTATAATGTGTTTATTTTTAATAGCATTAAAAACACCTCTAATTACGTTTCTTCAAAAATTAAATATAGGTAATTGTTTCACCAAAAATTTAGCCAAAATTTTCAGGGTTACAGAAAATGAAATTTTGCATACATGTCTAACCAAAACTTTTTTAACATCGCTAATCACCACTATTGACCTTATCTTAAAACTTCTCAACACTCCATGACACAGTTTTGTATTACTAGTCTTCAGTGTGTCAACACAACCTAAATTTCTCCTTTGAACACACATTATTGGTAACAAAAAAATATCCTCTCAACAAGTGTTGTACTTCCTTGAAGGCAAAGAATAAACTTTACAATATTACAGTCTTGAAAATTTTTGCGTTTTTCTTTCATGTCAGAAAAAAAACATCTATGCAATTCTATCAGATGTAGGAGTGTTTTCTTTATTTAACGCATATCCAACTGACTCACAATTATAGATTTAATGAGTCCACTGTTCGAATAATAGAGTTTCTTCTCCTTCTGTGCGTGTGATGAGTTTCTCATTCAGATGTCTTCTTTAGTAACACTCACTTGAACTTCTTTCTTGTAAACTCTAAACTGAACTTTAATTTCAATTGACATCTACTAACATTCTTTTAACTATTTTTTTGGTTTGTATCAATAATTTGCACTATAAATTGAGGAAAAGAACACACATTTTTTACTGTCACTGAATAAATCACTGTAGGTATAATTTATAGTATCGAACAATGCTACTCCATAGTTATGCAAATTACTGGTATCAATGATATTGATATACGACTATATGTGAATATTTTAGGATATTGACTAACATACAAGTACGCTTATAGTTGTTATTGAAAAGGAACAAAATTAAAATTTTTATTAAAAAGAGATGACGATCGGAAATAGGAAGAAAAAGATAGTCCAATTTAAAACGGAATGTTTGGATATTCTAGTTCTAGTGATTTAAATTTTCTGTTCATCATACAACTTGAATACCATGAATCATTCCAAGAATAATAAAACTACAGCTTCTTCTCTCCCTATATAAACCATTTTTTTTATTATCCTAACTTAACTATAGATTTATAATATTGAGTTTTGTATAAAACTTTGGATCCTAGATAAAGCAGTTAAATTTTCTTCGTGACAAGATGCAAAAGCACCTATTCTCAGCTTATTTATTCGCTAAAATATTTCATTTTTCTTTTACAGAGTAGGTTTAATGAATTAAAGATTTAAAAAATATTTCAATTATTTTAATCTTTTCTTTGATTGTCAGTATAGTTTCAGTTTTGAGCGTGCAGCCTACTGTAAATTCCCGCTGCCCTCCCATTTTGAACAGATTTTTTCTTAGACCATTCAACCTTTCGGAATTTTGACAGCATTTTTCTGAAATCTCACTCGATAAAATGAAAGCTTCCGACACAAAATCAGTATTTTTAAACAACCTTCATTTTGTTTACATACCGCATGAATGATTTACAAATAAACTTAAACTATTAACCACTTCTAGCTCTGTATTACTATATACATCATTTTAGACATTGAATCCTTTTGCTAGTCCATATCGCCAAAAGTTCTTTCCTTTAAAATTAAACCCCCCAAAAGCCTTTCTCGATATATAACATTCCAGTTTTTGTTCTGACATTCTATAGACGTTCCTGTAGATTGCCCTCGTTGCTCCTTTTATATCAATAAATATTATCTTCGTTTTTTTTTTATTTAATATTAAAAAGATTCACCCAATTTGTGCTTCAAAGAAATGTTTGCAAACAAACTTCTTAAAAATAAAAAATCATACCCACACCCAAAGAAAAAAAAAAGATGGTACTAGAGAGTTGCACGGTATTGATGTATGAAAAGTACAGAGTGCCTCCTGTGTCGCGAAGCCTCTGTAAAGCTGATGCAGGATCCAGCTGCCAACTTCCTAACTCTTTAATACCTATTGAAAAGGGTTAGATTTCCGCCACGCGACATCCAAGGCTACAAAATTCGGGCTATCGGTAAGTTAAGGAAAGTTATAGTTTTCTTAACCTCAACCATATCTAGAAAAAAAAAAAGGTTGGTGGTAATAGGTCGATTTCAGATAAAAGAGTAGTTTACATAAAGCAAAAATTTGTCTGAACAAAATTCCTGGCTTTCTTGAAGCCGTTCGAGGGTTAAAACTTCGTAGATACTTTATTGTCAATGTAGGAATCAAGAACGTTTAATATTAGTAGAAGCTGGAGCTGTCGAAGGGGATAGATCAGTTGGGAAGTGTTTCTGAAAGATAGCCGTGTATATGTTAAATATTTAAAGAATTATGCTGAAACAACCCCATTAAGATAGCCTCAATAATCTGCGATTAAAGACTCGGAAAACTGAAAAGGAAGTTTCAAAAGTGAAAGCATAAGTAGAATTATTTGTATATAAGTAGATAGGAGCATAAGAGTTTTCCTAGATCATTAATAGGAAGAAAATAAAACAAAAACAAAAATAATTCAAAAGAACACAAAGATTACGAATATGTCTCTTGACAGAAAACTAAAAAGTTACTTCAACTGCTAATATTAAACTATTTGAAAGAAAACTAAACATAAGTAGCCCAAATGATTAAAAAAAAGAATTCGAAGGTAGGATGCTTAAAAGTTACTCAGTTGTGTTCTTTTTGCAATATGTATAAATAAAATGTAGATAAACAATCAATCTTACGAGACTAAACTCCAATAAAAAAAATTGTAAATCATTTTACCAACGTTTAAAGGATAATATATAAAAGGTAACAAGATCTTAATATATAATATATAAAATATTAAAACATAATTTATGAAAAAACTTATACATTAATAACTCTCGAAAGTTTTTGCACCCTATTTAGTAAAATATCTCCATGCTTTATCACTGCTTGGTACTGCCAATTTTTGGAATCTGGTCTGTTTGTCTCCACAATTCCACCAACCTTATCAATCTTGCAATGTAAACGACCCGCTGCTATAAATCGAGAAAGTTCCCTGAAAAAAAAAATAATAAAAATTTCAAGTAAGAAAAGGACAAAGAAAGAACTATCAAATTATGAAAATTAAAACAAAATATTAGTAAACAATGTTATTAGTGCAAAAGTTTTTTTTTTTTCCACATTCTATCTAAAGATATTCATCCCTTTTTGGTAATGTATTACCATTCTTTCATGCTCTGTTCCTACATTGTAAAAAGTATCAATTCACAGCAATGAGAAGTTCATAACTTTTGTCTGCGATATGTTGAAAACAAATTAAATATATTTCACATAAAGCTGCAAATATACCTTTGTAGTATAATACGTACTAACATTTCAATAAATTGTAATAGAGGTTTTGTTAACTAATTTAAACAAGCTTTAGTATTCTATAAATACTGTTTCTTTGTATTCAAATCAATAAACTTTTCCAAGAAGATCTCAAAGATTTGCCAAGACTTAAATAAGATCATATAGATATTATAAAGGCAATTTAAAATATTAAAAAGAAAAATTAATAGCCAAGATATTATGTTAAAAAGATATTTTCAACCCACTAACATGAAATTCATTACAAAGAAAAAGGACTATTCAATATACTTACTTATCAGTGAATTCAATGGAAACTCCAAAGGCCTGGGCCATGTAAGTCAAAGTAAGTGACCGGTATGACTCTAATAACTGAGTATAAGCCAAAATCCTCATTTCTCTCACATAGTAACGATAATGAGGGGCCAATAATCGATCTTCTTTCAGTTCAGTCTCAACCCAGGCTTTAAAAAAAAATGGGGTTAGAGTCATTTAAAATAATAAATATGTCTATATAGAAGCAATGCTTCTTATAATCTTAAATATTAAAAACATATTACTGTGTTCTATTATAATAATATTTTTTGTACCAAAGCTATTTCTAAAGTATTATTACGCGGTATTTATAAGCACTTTGCAGTTGGGGAAAAAAATTACAATAAATTTAATATTTCTACCTATAAAAGGTTTCCTAAACAACTTCAAAGAATCCAATACAATTAAAAATTACATAAATGGTCATAAAAAATGTCGGCATTGTTTTTCCTCCTGAATATCTTTTGGGAGGGTTTAATTTCATACGTTTTTGTTCTTCTGGGTATTCATACAAGTTCAATACATTTTTTCTTTAATCTTTCTTTCATGTTCCCTTCCACATATGGTTAAATTTTTAATCTATGTAACTAAATATTTATAATAATTTCATCGGGTACAATATACAAATTTCATCTGAATTGGATGTGATTTTTAGGGTTAACTCCTACAGAACCTTCCTTCAGTCTTATTTTTACTTCTGTAAATTTTATGAAATATTAACTTCTTACATTGCATTAAGGAGACTTGTAGCCGGTAACGGTTTCATATCATCCGGCAATCCTGAGGTAATAGAATCAAATCTTGCTTAAAGGTTCACTTAACAATTTAACCAATTATGGGCAGACAAAATTGGGAAATATTTCACTTGGAAGGATTAGGCTGCCAGGGTGGTGGCCTTTATCAAGGTCACTTGTCATTGCGACTTAGATCTTTTGGTACATGCCCTTCTGTATTTAAAATTCATGATCCACCTATGTTCTGCAGAAACCAGAGGATTGTTCTAGTGCTTTACAATCACATAGAATCCACTGTCACCCAATTATAGCTGATACACTTGCAAGCTTTCGAAGTGGCTATCTTCTAATCTATCCTCGCTGATTGGGAAAAATTGCAAATCAAATATTATTAATTCTTTAGAATTTTTATACAAAAGAAATTTAAACGTATTTGGGAAGAAAATAGCTAGTTTTGACGTTGTTTCCCTATTCAGTAGAGCTAACCTCAACTTACTTAGGAGATTATTTAGAGAGCCATTCAAATCTAGTAAACATGACCCTAAACACATTTTTTTTAATCTTTTGCAACTTTGCATAGAGCATAAATATTTTAGTTTCAATGACAATTTTTATCATCTAACTTCAGGTTTTCGAAAGGATTCCTTCATCTCACCAGTACTGGCAAATATTTTTAAGGAGTTATTTGAAATTAACTTCCTCCCAGGTTAATACCAGGCACCAACTGGTTTAGATACGTAGATGACACTTTTGAGCTTTAGAATGAGGGTATTGATATTGAAAATTTAATTAATGAACTTAATAGACACATACCACCATAAAATTTACTTATTTAACATAAATTAATGGCAATCTTCACTTTTTAGATATACATATTAAACAAAGCAACTTTTTACTTTAAATGACGATCTTCATCGTCTAACTTCGGGTCTTTGCATGGGTTCCTCCATCATACCTGTATTGGCGAATATTTTTATGGAGTCTTTGGAATTAAATTCTCCCCATGATTATTAATACTAGGCACCAACTGATTTAGATACGTAGAGAACACTTTTGTGATTTTGTATGTGGGTGTTGATCTTGAAAATTTAATTAATGAGCTTAGTAATCACATCCCATCCATAAAATTTACATATGAAGCGAAAATTAATGACAATTTTTCTATTTTTTATATACTTATTAAAGAAACAAACTCTAATCTTGAATTTAGTATTTGCCGTAAACCAAACCCTTCATTTAACTATTCAACTAAAAATCTAATTAATAATGATTACCCTTTAATTTAAAATACAAATGTTGTTAAAAAACTACAAATAACATTCTAACTTCTAATAAAAATTTAATTGATATGGAAAACGAGCAAACTTTTTAATTTAAATCATCAAGTTTGACAAACTTTTAAAGAGAGGAGCAAAAACTAAACATACTTGTATTTAGTCAAAAATAGAAGAGTCCAAGTAAGTAGCAAATACAAGCAGAGACGAGTTTCCTCATAGTTTTAGTACCCGAAATCATTGTTCGGGGAATAATAGAAGTTGCGTAGTGTATAAGTTTAATTGTAAAGTAGCAGATTGTAATTCCTCTTATGTTTGATACATAATTAATACTTAAAGAACCCAAATTAAGCTAAATAGGTATAAGCCCAGTTAAATCTTATTTTAAATCGGGAATTTCAACTATCTTCATATCCCAGAATCCCTTTTTATTAAGAATCTTAAGTCAGACAGTAATGTTAAATTTAATGAAATGATTAAGTGTTTGAACGTTTTTGAATGTTTGAATGTTTTGTTAGTACACATCTACGTATCACTGATAATAATTGTATTAGCAAAATGATGGAAACCTTATTTGATTTTTCTTTAAAAAAATAAAAATGAAAATAATATTATAATTATCGATGATTACTTTAAAACATACATGGCATAAATATAAATGTTTCTAAGTAAAGGTAAATATTAACTAATATCAACAGCGCGAGGAGAGCAGCATAAACAGGGCAATAAGGCAATAAGGATAAGAATAAGATTCAATATTTATTGTGAGTAATTATTACACTAGAGATTTTTTCTTTCAATTAGTGATAAACAAATATAATAATTCAATCAATCAAGCAATATAATTTTTGTGATTATTTTTATGTTAGCCAGATAGAAGTTTAAAAATAATCAATAATAATAATAATAGTAATAATAATAATTAATAATAATAATAATAATAATAATAATAATAATAATAATAATAATAATAATAATAATAATAATAATAATAATAATAATAATAATAATAATAATAATAATAATTTTAATGATAATAATAATAAAAATAATTTGATAATGATGAGAATAATAATAATAATAATAATAGATAGATAATATAATAATAATAATAATAAATAGATAATAATGAACAAAAATAAATAAATTAATAATAATAATAATAATGAAATAATAATAATAAAAATAGATGGATAATAAATAATAATAATAATTAATAGATAATCAATACATAATAATAATAATAATAATAATTAATAATAATAATAATAATAATAATAATAATAATAATCAATCAATTAATAATAATAATTGAATAATAATAATAATAATAATAAAATTAAAAACAATAAAAATAATGATAATAAATAGCAAAAGAAATTATAGAACATATAATAATAATAATAATAAAAATATAATAATAAAATAATAATAATAGATAATAATAATAATAAGAATAATAATGCGCAGAACTTTAAAAAATAAAAAATCCACTAGAACACCTAACCTTCAATATAAAGTGCTTTGTAGGTCTGCCAGATAGCATAGATAGATTAGATAGAATTAGATGATAGATAGAATAGATAGATAGATAGATAAGATAGATAGATAGATAAGATAGATAGATAGATAGAAGATAGATGTAGATACGAATATAGGGAAGACAATGTAAGTAGCAAATAAACACAATCCAAGTGAAGTAAATTTTCTAGAAAAAGATAACTTAAAGGTTCTCTCTGACAGAGCCATCGAAGGAACAAGCGAAGGCCAAACGCATTAAACTCTCACATCCATTGTTTGATTCATAAGGTCGCATTTGACACAGTCGTACATATCAATATTATTCTGAAGTTGCGGTCCCAGTTTTTTCGCGTCTCAAATGGCGTTTTTCATTCCTTGCTGGAAAAGTATTAAAAAAAATATATACTTTTTAAATTCATTCGAGAAACTAATAACGGAAAACAAGTCAATCCGAATAACTCGAATGTTTTATCTTCATATATATATATATAATATATATAGTATATAATACTTAATATATATATATATTTAATATTAATAATATATAATATATATACTAGTTATATATTATATAATATTATATATATATATATAATATTATTATTTATTAGAATTTTTTTATTATTTAATATATATTATTATTACATATATATATATAGTATATATATCAGTACTATATATACTATATATGATAATAAATATATATATATAAATAAAGCAAATATATTTATACTATGATATATAATATATATATATACTATACCTTCTACCTTACCCTTACCATACTTCCTTACCTTCTCATACCTTGACCACCCGATTTCATCGAGAGGCCATACCAAGCGTCCAAATACCCCGCCGCAGCAACAGGCCTCTTCCAGAGATCTGTCAAGTGTTGAAGTGTTCCAGATTGCTCTGGGTTGAGAGCTAGATAGACAGAGGAGAGTTATGAGAAGTGTTTTCCGGGACATGGTTACAGTTTGGACAGATATTTGTAGTGGTTTGGTTGAGGTTGATTTGTTTTTCTTGTATTGTAAGTTTGGGTGGTGGCCTACCTCTTAATTTGGCCAAGGATGACTGGCTAGGGGTCTTTGGTAGGGAGTTGAAATCTAGGCTTAAGTGTTATAAAGGGGACGGTAAAGGGGTCTTTCCTTTCGACTTGCGTCATATTCCCCTACTAGCTTTCTGCTCCCGGTGTATGCGACGCACCTCACCCCCAATCTAGGGAAAGTAAGTGGATGATGATGATGATGATGATTTCCTATCATATTATTATTATTAACACATTACGATGATGATGATGCATGATGATGATGATGATGATGATGATGATGATTTCCTAACTTATTATTATTAACATAGGACGAAACTTTCAACACAGAAGCCAATTTCAGTTATTAAATTATAAATATAATTTTTAAAAGAATTTGTTATTATGTATAATATTAACTGAACAATGTCAATTTTGAATTTAAATATTTATTATATATTATTATTATTATTATTATTATTATTATTATTATTATTATTATTATTATTATTATATTATTATTATTTTTATTATTATTATTATTATTAATTATTATAATTATTATTATTATTATTATTTATTTTTATCTATATATTATTATTATTATTATTATTATTATTATTATTATTATTATTATTATTATTATTATTATTATTATTATTATTATTATCATTATTATTATTATTATTATTATTATTATTATTATAATTATTATTATTATTATTATTATAGCTTTATTATTATTATTATTATTATTATTATTATATTATTATATTATATTATATTCATTTTATTATTCATTATTATTATTAATTATTATTATGTATTATTATTAGCTATTATTATTAATTATTTATAATTTCATTATTAATATATTCATTACTATAAACACTGATCTACTACAAGTATTTTATCTTACGTGTTCCCATCTTGCATTAAATACAACTCCTTCTCTATCTCTCCTG
>JABUQX010004330.1:87500-105971 GCA_015478945.1 Trachelipus rathkii | reverse complement strand
GTTTAACCAAAGTACCAACAATTAATTTGTTGCCATCGAATTACTATAAGGATTGTAGAGGTAAAGTTTCAGCATTTCGTTCGAGCATGGTCGATGTGGCTCACAGAGTCCTACCTTTCTAAAAGATGCTGACAAACTCAATTATATCTGTAGGGAATCATCCAAAGCACTCAATACGATTAACAACCTATTAAGGTTTACCACCCGCAGTTGAAGAGACTGTTCTTGATGTTATACATCAAGAACCAGTTCCTCTTTTCAAACTGCGGGGGGCAGTAACACCTAAATAGTTTTTATATCTGTATTTGAGTGCGTTGAGGATGTCTTTACAGATATATTGAGTTTGTCAAGCACTCTTATATATGGACCAGTCTTGCTTCACCCTTCCTCTCTTGGGTTGATGAGGATCTTCAATTAAGTTATGAGATTAAGTTTGTAGATCAGGCTCTAATTAAATTTAAGAAATAAATCTTACTAAATGTTGGCTGATTCTGGCCTATAAAAAGTCTAATGATCTTTTTGATTTGGAGGGCCGCTTGATAGGCATTGAGTTTAAATAGAGGTATTCCTCTCAAAACTTAGAATGATTTCAAATGTCATGAGTGGATCACGCTTTTAAGTTAAGAGATAGTTCTATTATTCCATTGGAATTATTACTAATTTTATATAACAATAATCAAATAAGAGTTCAAATCCACCGTCAATTGTTCAAATCAAAATCAAAATTTTACTTGCGAGGTTAACACATACTTTGTCAGGCACTGCTGTAAACCCTGTCATTCTTAGATAGTCCTGTTAAGCCACATTCTAACTAATTCAGAGGTAGAACAAGGCTTATAAAACGGGTTCAAATTGGAGTCCTTAGGCATTGAATGTATTCATCAATAATAAATCTTGAATTATGGATTGAAACAGATGAAAAAATTCAAAGGTTGGTTAGTAGAGTTCAAAGACGGAAAATATCACATAGATCTTCCACGGATTGAAGATAAACTTCCCTTGTTCCAGCAAACTATAACATTGCTCTTTCAGTTACTTAAAAAGAGTTCATGAAAAATTTAGAAAGAAAAATTTAGTTAAAGCCTATGATGATGATATCTTTCAGCAACAATTAGCTGATGTATTATTGAAAGAGTTCTAAGTATCTCCCTCTGAGTATAAAAAATTATTATTGGGTTCCTCACAGACCTGTTATCAAAAACTGATGAACAAAAAAGTATCAACAAAGGTCAGGCCTGTGTTTACCTGTTCTCTCAAAACTAACTCTAAATGAGGCAGCTTAAACTGGACCAGATCTTATGTCTTCCTTATTAGAACATTTATTCCGGTTCAGATCAAAATCAGTTTGTTATGCTATCAGATATAAAGCAAACCTTCCTTCAGATTAAGTAAAATCTATCGAAGACCGCAATCGCTTTTGCTTTTTCAGAGAAGTAATGGTCAATTAAAGCTTATCGATACTCAACCAGTTGCTTTTGTTCAATCCTCCAGCCTTGCATCCGCAATTAATCATTTCAAGCATCCATGCCCAGTTCTTATAAGGAGTGATGCATTGTACTCAAGATTCTATTGAATATGTTTTTGTTGATAATTTATTCATTGAAGTCAGCCAAGGTTATCACACATTATAAAGGAATTTATCAGGAATGGCAACAAAAGAATGGAGCATGGTGGTTTCCATTCTTAGAAGTTAGACTCTAATAATTGATCAATTTAAAGAGCTATTATGGAAAAGAAGAGGGTAAATTAGTTCAAAAATCAGAAAGTCAGAAATAAGTTCTTGGATACTTTTTAATCCTCTTACATGATAAGTTAAAAACTAGCAAAATTTTCGATTAATGGTGATGCAAATACCAAAAGATTGTTGTTACAAGCTGTGTCCAAGGTTTTTTTGACCCTCTAAATATCTTTTACCTGTAACTTTAAGAGGTCGGTATTAATTAGGAAATTATGGCAATTTGGTCTTCATTGGGATGAAAAGTTCCCTTCTGATGTTTTAGTTTCTTGGTCCGTGTTCAGATTTAAGTAAATTGCACAATATTTGAAATTGCAAAGGGTGCTTTCGTCACCTTCTCAATCAAACTCTTATTCGTTATTTTGTGATGCTTCCAACAAGTTGTTATGGTTTGCAGTGGTTTATTATAGGTCAAAGGTTCTAGTTTAATGTATTTGCAAAGGCCAGAGTGCCCCCTCAAATTCTAGGGCTTTGCCCTCTTGAGTTGTTGTCTATGTTTTATTTTTCCAAGGTGTAATCAAATCAATATTATCAGAATTTCCTAATGTTCAGTTCAAAAAGCATAAGGTGTTATAGAACTCAAATTAGTTCTTTCATGGCTCCTCCGGCAAAGATTTCAATAAAAATAAAAATATTTTTGTAAATAATATCTCTATATATTAAATTGTATCAAATCAAAAAAAACAGAGTTGAGCAAGAATATTTAAAGTATCCAGTCACTACATCAATACGCTGAAAACCCAGGGGATCTGACAATGAAACTAAATAATTATTTATAGTATGTAATTATCGCATCACAGAGTCCTCTTTGGATTCTTCTAGATCAATCTCAATGGCATATTACTAAACTTTTTTGTTTGTCTGAGGCCAATAAGGAAAAGACTTTACAACTGTCACACATCTGTGGTTGGTTATCTCCAGATCCTCGGTTAACCTTTTAAAGATTATCAGTGTGCATAAGCTTTATAAAGTAACTTAAAAAAAATATTAAAATTTTCATCAAGCAGAGAAGGGGCTGGATGAAGATTGTGATCAGAAAGCCCAACTCTATTGGTTGAAGATAATGCAGCAGCATTGTTTTTTCTAAGGAAATATTATTTCTCCGAAATCCTAAAAAGGATGAAATTCCAATGCTAGTTGATCAACTTAATTTATTCATAGATGATAAAGGCCTCATCCGATCCAAAGGGAGAATTGCCAAGACACTTTTATATAATGATGATGTGATAAATCCAATTCTTCTTGGCAAGGATCATCATCTCACTAGATTAATCATAAGAGATTTTCATTCTAGATGACAACACTTGGGTGTTCAAACCACTATCAATTTCATCAGACCTCATGGCTTTTGGATTACCAAGGCCAGGCAGGCTGTAAAGAATGTTTTGTCAGACTGTATAGGTTTTGCAAAACTGCTGTACAATACTACCCCGATCTTTAACAGGTATGACTTGAACTTCTCAGCATGATGTGACAATAAACTTGATTCCTTTTGAGCATACTGGCGTGGGCCTTACAGAACATCTCGTTGTAAAGATTAATGATAAGGAACTTCAAAAAATGTATCTATTAAATTTAACATGCCTTAATATCAGAGCTATTCATGTTGATGTCCTTCCAGATATGTCCACTGAATCTTTTCTACTTTCATTCCAACGTTTCACAAACATATATGGCATACCTTCCAGTTTGTACTCAGATAATGCCAGGATTTTCAAACAGGGTGGAAATATACTGTTAGAATCTTTGTCTTCAGATATGTTCTCCGAAAATATGCGTCGTCGCGTATCAATAACATCATAAACATTTACAAGATTTCCCCAATCTATTCCAGTTGGTGGTTGATCAGTTTGGAGAGAATGATGCGAAACAGTTAAGGGATCATGTTCTAAAAAACAATAGGTAAAGCAACCTTAACTTACTTTCAACTGTTAACATCTATTTCAAATATCATCAATGTTATCAATTCAATACCTTTAACCTATCGGTCATCAGATAATGAGTTGGAAATTATTGCTCCAAATTCCTTTTTGAAACCTTATGGCAATTCAAACTTCATATTCAACGAATTTTCCACCCCCATTTGGAAACAACTTCCTCCGTCACAACAAGACTTAGCCATTACTCCTAACTGCCTCAAGCGAAGAGTTTAAACTTTCAGGGAAATATTGGTATTAGTCTTATCTATAAATTTGCCGTCAGACCAAGTAGAAATCCTCTGATTCAGTCAGGAGTGACCAACCAGAATGTAAGTTTGGAGATATAGTTGCTGATTCACACAACCTCAACAAGCCTAGACCCTTTCTGGCTTTGGCAGAGTGCTGGAATCATTGTTGGTGGATGACAATAAGATCAGGAGTGTGTTAGTAAAAAGAGGAGATAGACAAACCTCGTCATCATCTCATTTGTCATTCTACCCATCTGGAGTTATCATTACCCACTCTGTCTCCAAGTGGAGAAGATGATGCTGTAATACACTCCAGTGATTTCGCCATTCTGATGGTCAAAACAATGATAACACAGGATCAAGTTGATCCCGCTCCCAATATTTCCAAAATTCATTATTCAACAGTAATATGTGATACTCTATTGTAGATGACAACCTTCAACTTCCAGGTATAAATTCACCTTCAACTTGATTCTCAACAGAATCAAATTTCTCATCAATTAGTAAAAGAAAGACCACTTAGACAGGCGTGTAATTGTCAAGAATTGTCCTCACAGGAATTTATCTTAAGTTATGTAAAAATTATTTTAATTGCAATGTTATTGCTACTCTTCAGTGGGAGGATATTAAAAACATTATATATATATATATATATATATATATAATATATATATATATATAATATAATATATATAATAATATACTATTATATATATATATATATATAATATATATATATACGTATATATATATATCTATATATATAGTATATATACTTCAACTTCTATTTTTATATTAGCATCGTATTTAGATGTAGGATGTAAAAAGTCATATATGCTAAAACTTATTATTATCTTTTTAATTTAGGTGGATTTGTACCTTTGCCAATATTGGGTATAATTGCCAGAATTCACAAAACCCAAAAAAAAACAAGAAGGTTGATACTGATTCTAGCGGTCCTAATTTTGTTGCGCTTGTGAAAATCAAATTAATCAAAAATGTTAAGGGTATGGAGGTAAATTGTCTTAATTTCTTTCCAAATATTTCAACTTTCATTCTATCTCTATTCTCTTTGCCTAATACCGTATCTATCAATTACCATTTAACCCTACTAAGTTTATTCGAAAATGGCTAATTGAAAAGCCACAAGGCAGAGTTTCTTGCTTCAAGAACTACCTCAACAGCAAAAAAATTTTGAAAACCATCAAATTAAAGGTAAGACTTATATAGATACACAATTGCTCTATTGATATATTATTTTTTTAGTTTTTATAATTTTATTATATTTTATTTTATTAATTATTTATTAACGTTTAAATGTGAAAAGTTTAAAATTAAAATCTTGTTAATTGGTACCGATGTAAAGGCTATACCATAATTTAAAATAAATAAACTGGACTTATAGAATAGAATAGATTAGATTAGATTTATTAGATTATAACTGTACCATGCCCTTGTATAAATAAATATATGCAAAATAAATTCTCTTTTATTTTGCACATGTCAGTATTTTCATTTTTATTATATCAATTATTAATAGATAAATGTGGAAGGTTTTTTTTTTTTAAATAAAAATATTGTTAATTGGTGCCGACGTAAAGGCTATACTATGCCCTTGTATAACTTGTACAACCTTGGATTATAACTGGAAGACTGATATAAAATCACGCTGTTGTATAAATAAGCCATATTTGAAATAATCTGTTGAAATAATTAATTATCTGTTGAAATAATTTACAATATGCAAAATTTGAGCTACGAATTATAAAAACTATTATATACTTCCACACACACACACACACACACACATATATATATATATATATATATATATATATATATATATATATATATATATATATATATATATATATATATATATATATATATATAATATATATTATTTATATATATGTATATATACTATATATAAGAATATATATAATAATATATATATTATATATATATATATATATATATAATACTAAAGATAAGTTTTAATATAACTATATAATATATATATATATATCATTATATATATATATATATATATATATTATATATATATATAGATACTTAATATATACTATATATACATATTTATATTTTGTTTCAAATATTTTGTTCTGTTTTGAGTAATTCTTGTAGCCCTAAGTAACTCAGCCAGAGGCTTTAGTTAATAGCACTTACTAAATTAAGTAGGTAATTGATTAGTTGAAGGTAAAGAGAATAGAGATAGATAGTTGAAATGGTTGAAAAGAAAAGAAAATTACCTCTTTTTCTTTACATTTTTGATTATTAATTTGAATTAATACGAGCAACGGTTACGACCGTTATTGAATCAGTAATGATCTTTTTTGATATTGTCTAATGAATTCTGGACAATTATACCCAACATTGGCAAAGTACAAAATCCACTAAAAAATATAAGATATTATATTTGGAAGCATATATGAGTTTTTATATCCTACATCTAAATACGGTACTAAAATTAAAATGCCAAGAGATTCAAGTGAAAGTATATAATAGTTTTTATGCCTTAAAATAAAAACCCAGAATAGAAGATATATATATATATATATATATATATATATATATATATATATATTTATATCTTATATATATATAAATATAAAAAATATAATATATATATATATATATATATATATATATATATATATATATATATATATATATATATATATATATATATATATATATATATATATATATATATATAAAATCTACATATAATATATATCATATATATATAATATATATATAATATATATATATATATATATATATATATATATATTATCTACACCTATATTCTTCTTATTTTTGATGAATTTGTTAGAATTTAAAAACTATTATATACTTATACATATGTATTCTTTGCATTTTAATTTTATTAGTACCGTATTTAGATGTAGGATTTAAAAAACTCATATATGCTTCATGTATAATATTCTTAGTATTATTTAGTGGATTTTGTACTTTGCCAATGTTGGGCATAATTGTCCAGAATTCATTAGACAATATCAAAAAAGATCATTACTGATTCAATAAACGGTCGTAACCGTTGCTCGTGTTAATTCAAATTAATAATCAAAAATGTAAAAAAAAAGAGGTAAGTTGTCTTTTCTTTTCAACTATCAACCTATCTCTATTATATTTACCTTTAACTAATCGATTTACCTACTTAGGTAAGTAAGTGCTATTAACTAAAGCCTCAGGCTGAGTTGCTTAGGGCTTCAAGAACTATTCAATGAGCAAAATCTTTGAAAAACCAAATTCAAGGTAAGACCATATAGATAC
The DNA here is from genome assembly GCA_015478945.1 of Trachelipus rathkii. Lineage (NCBI taxonomy): Eukaryota > Metazoa > Arthropoda > Malacostraca > Isopoda > Trachelipodidae > Trachelipus > Trachelipus rathkii. Next base: position 98,748 of record JABUQX010004330.1, on the reverse strand, counting down.
ACAATTGTTAAATTATATATATTTTTTAGTCACTATAGAATCAGTATATAATACAGAAAAATTAATAAAGATTACCTAATTATGAGTCCTTCAGGTAAATAATATAAGTGCGGCAAGTGGTACCTTAACATAGGCCTGAGAACGGATAACATAGAATGTGAGTGATGCAAAGAGTGGTTCCATCAAATTGTGCGGATATTAATAAAAGTCAATACAAAATGTTATCCGAAAAGAATAACATGTCGTGGACTTTCCAAAGCTGCTTGCAGAAGCCGAAAGAATATAAGTGCGGCAAGTGGTACCTTAACATAGGACTGAGAACGGATAACATAGAATGTGAGTGATGCAAAGAGTGGTTCCATGCTACATCAAATTGTGCTGATATTAATAAAAGTCAATACAAAATGTTAACCGAAAAGAATAACATGTCGTGGACTTGCCAAAGCTGCTTGCAGAAGCCGAAAGAGAACACCATCTCTGTGATGGACTTCACAGATATGAAGATTATGTTAGCCTCATTTGTTGAAAGTATGGAAAAATTCAGAAAACAATTCAGCAACAACAACAACAACAACATCTTCAGCAGCAACAAATCCAAATAGAAGAACTGATGAGAAAAGTGAAAAGAAGGCAAAATTCCCCAGGAGACCGGAAATATCTTGGGGGAACTCATAAAGGAAGAGCTTTTGAAAATTGAAGATAAACGAAGAAGGAAAAATAATTTGGTCATTTAAAATCTAGAAGAAGTAAATATTGAGCAGATGAACCCAGAAGAGGTCGAACAAAAGAATAAAAACTCTAGTTTCGAAATCTTTAAGGAAGTATGAGCAACAGAGTTTGATATGGTAAAAGGTTGAGTAACCGCAACTCCAGACCTCGACCCATACTGATAGAATTGAAAACCGCCGACCAAAAATGGGATGTTTTGAAAAGAGCAAAAAATATTAGAAATAGTGCACGCTTCCAGAAGATCTATATAAACCCAGACCAGACTAAAAAAGAAACCCCGGGGGAACATGCTACATGAAAGAAAACAAAGTAGAGAACAAGGACTATACATAAAACAGAGGAAAATGTGTAGGAATGAAAATTTTCGCTAAGTAAAGGCAACGATACCAAGCAAACAGATATTGTAATGAATAATATGCTAACGTTAAATATGATTAATATATGTAAAATTAACCGAGGTTGAATTCCTAATAAATACAGAAAATGATATAATACTTTTAGTGGAAACGCATCTAACAGATGGCAAATTCATACTTAGAGAAGACCTCGACAAAATATTAAGTAATAGAAAGGAAGAGGACAAAAAAAAGGGGGGAGTATTAATGGTTATACATAAAAGAAATAAACATATAGAGGTAGAAAAATTAGATGGAAAACATAATGATATCCTTTACTTCAGGGTTAAAGTGCATGATACAGAATATATATTTGAATTAGTATATTTTGGAACAGGAAGCAAACCAGAAGATATAGAAGAAATATTACAATAAGAAAAGAGTGCGAAAAACTGATAAGATATGAGAGCAAAAAGAATTTTATGATCCTAGGAGACTTCAATGGACACATACCATGGTTGGGAAGCCAACAACTTGATAAACAAGGCGAAATGGTTTTAAAGTGGATATACGAGTTTGAATTGAAACTCCTAAATACATCTGAAAAGTGTGATGGACATTATACATGGCAGATAAATAATATGAGAAGTGTCATAGAATTTGTTATGACTAATAATGCTATGAGTAAACACTTTCACTCGATGAAAACAAATGAAAAACAAGAAGTATCTGATCTATCAGACCACAATTTAATACAAATATATCTAAAGAGTAAAGTGGAAAAGTTGAATTATGAAAAAGGGAGATGGTGCAATATTAAATTATTTAAATTTCATAGTACAAAACCAGTTTTGATGACAAGTTATCTACAATGCCTGGAAAATAAAATGCAGAATGAGAGAGTAGATACTTTGAAAGAGATGAGCAAAATTATTAAACAGGCAGCGGATGATACCTTACTGAGAACATACAGACAAAAAAAAGATAAAACCGAAAAAAGATAAAAGACCATGGATAACAAAAGAAATAAGAAAGGGAATAAAAAAGAGGAGATAATTGACAGGAAAAGACGAAACGAAGCATAAGACAATGCTAGAAATGTGTTATGGGAGCAGTATAAAGAACAGAAAGGGAAAGTGCATAAGTTTATAACGCAAGAATGAACAAAATATGAGAAAAAACTTACAGATGAAATAAAATCTGATAAAAATAATAAATTGTGGGAGAGCAAAGTTTGGTGTGTTGTCAGCAAGCTTAAATTTGTGAATTTCGATTTAGGAGGAGGTGATGTCTAGAAAATGCGATGATACTAATACCAAAGGTTGAAATAGGAAAAGAAATTACAGGATTACAGTGGAGTGGGACGATAACTCAAAGGAGGAACATATAAGACTTCACGATCAAAGATACCAACAGTTACAAAGTGGGGAACACCAATTCCCGGTGCAAGTGAAAGAACATATGGACACGGCAATAAGAGTAAATAATTCAATAACATCCATGAATAAACAAGTCATAACTACCGACAAAATCAGAAGGCCCCTGCGAAAACTCAAAGGAAAGAAGGCTCCAGAGTCAGATGGTCTAAAGCCAGAACTATAAAAGATATTAATCAGAAGTGAACGGTGTATACAGATTCTCACAAATTGAATAAATAAAGGGCAGGATCCAATGTTGGAGACAGCAAGACCCCATTTTTGCCCCCACCTAAAAATGGGCATGAAATTCTTAATTTTCACTTTTTAGCGTAATAATTTTTACATTTTTATTTTCTTTCAGAACGTATTTTGTTTTTTCCTTGGCCTTAATTTTCATTAATCATGTAATAATTATCGTAATTATGTAATCATTGTGATAATGGATTTTTAAAATTATAAGGATTTATTCACATTTTTTATTTTGCTATTAGAATGTAGTTTTTGTTTTTTCGTTTATTTCAATAAAGTTTTTTATATCGATTTTCACTTTTCTTCGCGCCCCCCACAAGTTGAGAACCACTTGTCTAGGGGTAAAACGCTCGTACAACTTCAACATTTTGTTCATCGCGATACGAGTCACGGAACGTACTTATGATAGCGGAGAAAGTTACCACAAAGAAAGTCTTCGAGAATACGCTACTGGCGGAGTTTAAAGATAGCGTGATTTACTGATGTTGCAGCGATGTGTGTGTATGTTTGTCTAATCGGTATGGGGCGGAATCTATGATAGCTTGGCTTACTGATAATGCAGCGGTGTGTGTATCTATAGAAAATAATATTTTATTTTATTTATAGGATTTGAGGGAACTTTTCCATTGGAATTGTTGCCTTTCCTACAAAGAATTGCTTGGGTTTCATGGGTCCTTACGAAATATTTCCATGTAAATTAATAGGAAAATTCCAATAGGAAGGCAAAAATTTCTCTTCATACTACACCATCGGTTCTCTAGGAAATTTCTTCGTTTCCTATAGGAAAATTGAGCATGAAACTCAATTAAATCTAATGGAAGTTTGATGGGGAACCTGTGAAATGTTTTTGCTGAAGGAGGCAGAATTCCGCTGGAGGCCCTCGGAGCGTGAAAGGGTGGGGCTCTGGGGCCGGTTGGCCTGTCTTACCAGATGATACGACACCTCCACCCGTCCGCCTCAGCGTTTCTTTTCACCTTATACAACCGTATCTGGGTGGATAATATATTCACACCCGTTTGGCAAACGGAGCACATCTTCCGCATTCCCAAACCGGAAAAGACCCAAATTTAACGAATAACAACCGATGTGCATTAAAGGTGCCACACATGCGAATTCATGGAGAAATGGTTGCCAAACTGATTCTCCTGGCTCTGGAAAAAAATCTGGCCATTCTCCCCTCTCTAATTTTGTTTTAGAAAGCACCGCCCTACTCTCGACCCGCTTCTTCGTTTAGATCATGACATTCGATAAGCCTTTTTTAACAGCAAGAGAGTCTTGGTGGTATTATTTGACCTTGAGAAGATATATGATTCCTCATGCAGATTTCGGGTTCTCCAAAAGCTTCCTTCACTGGGCTCGGGTTCAGCTTTCCCTTTTTCTCCAGAAACTGATTACCAACAGATTCTTTCAGGTATGGTGAATCTCTGTTCTCTCTCTAGAGTATTTGTTATGGAAGAAGGGGTGCACAGTGTGTTACTCTTCGCACTAGGATTCAATGATGTGCTATCCAACATCTCCACCCCGACCCGAAGCTCTCTTTATGTGGATAACCTGGCAATATGCATCACTGGAGCCAGGTTTTCATATATGATGAGCTATCTCCAACTGACCATTGATAGTGACCACTTGGTGCGATGCACAAAGATTTTTGTTCTTCACACAAAAAACTATGACTATGTTTTTCCGCCGGATAAACCGACGTGGTGGCCGAGAGTATCCTCCATCGTCGGTTCTTTACGGCTCTCCCATTAAAGTAGAACCACAGGTTAATTTTTGGGCACCATTTTTGATGAGCAATTGGCCCTATCTTTTCCATATCCAACAACTAAAAAACAACTGCCATCGATCACTGTTTCTCTTTCGTCACCTCACTTCTGCCACCTGGGGCACTGGAAGCTCAGGCTCTATACAACCTTGGTATCAAGCCTGGACTACGGATGTGTCATATATGGACATATTTTTAAATCCGACTTACGTCTGATGGATTCACATCCTAAATGAGGGACTCCGTATTGCAACAGGGGGCTTTCCGTTTATCTTCTAAGGAGAGCCTGGAGGTGCAGGCTGGTATTATACCTCTGTCTCTGAGAAAGAAAACCTAATGTGTTCCCTGCACGTCCGAGTGAGAACTTCAACCTCAGTTCTGGTTTCCATCCTTGATACAAAGATCTTTCGCCCACCATTTTGGCCATTTGCCTTGGTAGTGGCTGAAGTATTTGAATACCTCCAGATTCCACTCCGAGCTGTTTTGCCTTACTCTTATTAAAATTTTACCGAACGGCGATTACATCCACCTCCACAGATGTGATCATTGTCGAAGTCTAATCATCCTTCCCTCCTCCATGCCGTCTACTCTTCCCAATAGGAAAGTCACGCTGACTCGATAGATATATATCTTTACTGATAGCTCCAAGACAAAAGGTGTGGAAGCATCTGTTACATACCCAGTCTTCCCGCTAATCTATTTTTAAGGCCGAGCTAGTGGCACCGCTTTTTGTAGTTTCTAGATTCTCGTTCTCAAGAGCCGACCATGTCAACATTTTTTTTCTTTGATTCTCAGAGCGCACTTCTCGCAATTCGGCAAAGATCTCCTAGGAACCCCTTGGTTTACATCATTCAACGTTTCCCATTTAGACTCCATACCTAACGAAAAATTTTTCAATTCTGTTGGGTTACCTCTCACGAGCGAGCTGATGGGGCAGCAGTTCATTCGACGGCCTCCCGTAAATTCAGCAACTCGTACCCCCCCCCCCCCTCGAGAACTCCGAATGGGACTTCTCCCCGCAACGGACTACTACGCTCCCATCAAAAGTGATTTCATAACCCGCTGACAAGAATGTTGGGACGAATATCTGTGGGGTGCTAAACTCCGTTAGGTAAAACTCCTCATTAAAAGTTATCTCCCGTTTCGCCTGTGCTGACAACAATAGGTGACACTGACACACTCAGAATCTGCCAGACTAATTTGACGCATGGTTAACTAATGACGAGGGAAAATCCATCATCCTCTCCATTTTGCCAAGTCCATACACCACTATCTGTCCACCATCTCTTGATTGACTGCCCGACATTAGCGACAGAACGCAGTAGGTACTTTCCTGGTCTAGGTTCCATTTTCAATGGGAAGCGGCTTTCCTACATTCTAGCTGAATTTCCGCACTTTCGCCAGGACCTAATTTTTGCGTTCTTACGGGAACCGAGTTTACTCTATACGATGTAACAAATCTATATCGACATTATATTTCGTTAGGTCTAGATGCAGACCCTAGTGTTGGTGTCACATTAGTATAGAAGCTTTACAGTGAGCAGTGCCTGCATCTGTACAGAAACAAAAAAGATTCACAACACAAAACCAAATTTTCTGCGTACAATAAGCAGGGCACCCTTCAATCTCTCCATCAGTCTAATTCCCACCTGCCAACCCTACCTAAAATTCTTTCATCACCCTATCCATACACCAATTAAATAGCCATGGGGACCTAACGCATGCCTGACTCATCCCACTATTGATATTAAATCATTTACTTTCCAAATCATGTATTCTAATACACGTTTCACTATCATCATATATACTTTTGATTCCATTCAGAAGCTTATCGCCAATATCATATAATCACTAATACCTGCCACAGAGTTTCCCTATTAACACTGTAAAATGCCTGTTGCAAATCTATAAAACCTAAAAAAAAAAGTTTCCACCTCTTCTCTTATTTACTTCAATGTAAAAATTTGATCTACACATCCTTTACCACTTCTATATCCATCTTATTATTCAACAATCAGACCCTCAGTCACTCGACGTACGCTTTAAATCAAAATACCAGAATATATCTTCCCCACAACACTCAATAAACTAATTCCCCTATAGTTTCTAGAGTTCCTCTTATCACCCTTGCCCGTATAAATGCTCACTATCACTGCTGTGCTACGCAATTTACATATCCAGTCAATTACAATCTAACCTCATCTTCATTCTTGATCTCTTCACCAGTAATTCCATCTATACTTGCTGATTTATCATTCTTCAACTTTATTTTCTCCCAGCTAATTACCTCATCACCAAAATGCCTTCTTCCTACACCATCAAACCCACAGATTTTCGAAACGTTGCCTCCCCACTTCCAAATGATCATTCAGGAAAGCACATCCACATTCGTTATTTCATGAAGATTCTCTTTACTATCTTAACCTTTAGCACTTGCTTCTAGAGCAGTTTTTTATTCTCCTTGTAAGTTTCCATTCATTCTTCTTCCAAACTGTACCTATATATATTTATATACTGGTGGTCCGCAGGAGTAGAAAGATATTTTACGAAACGAAAAGCTTTGAAAAATAATATATATTTATATATATATATATATATAATATATATATAATATATATATATATATATATATATTAATATATATATTTATATATATATAATATATATTATTATATATATATAATATATAATATATATATAATATATGCGATATATATATATATATAGTGAGAGTGTTGTGTGTGTTGTTGTGTGTGTGTGTGTGAGAGAGAGAGAGAGAAGTCTTCAATGAGAGAGAGAGAGAGAGAGAGAGAGAGAGAGAGAGAGAGAGAGAGAGAGAGAGAGAGAGAGAGAGAGAGAGAGAGAGAGAGAGAGAGAGAGAGAGAGAGAGGTGTGTGTGTTGAGAGAGGAGAGAGAGAGAGAGGAGAGAATTTTTTTTTGTGTGTGGGACTTACGTTGAAGTAAAGAATGCAGAGGAAGAAAGATTGAAATGTGCGTAGGAACAACCTGAAAATAGGGAAGTTTCTTCTAGCATAGCGAGTTGCATATGCATATAAGATACAGGTAAAATCAGATTACAGGAAGTCTTGTCCAGAAATCTATAATAGACTACTTTCCCTTATCAGATAACGTTAAAGTTTTACCTGGAGTGTCCTTGGATTCAGATCATAGGATGATTATGGCTAAAATTAAGATAACGAACTTCAGGAAACAACCAGTTTATATATATAAACGAAAAGATTATAAAAACAATCTTAAGGTGCAAAATATAACAGAATATGAGCAGCAGATGAACGCAAAGCTGAACGAGTTCGAGGGAAGAGAGATCACATGGTCGAAGACTGAGAGGAGTTTGAAGGAGGTAGAAATATAGGTTTTGGGAGAAGAATGGATGAGTGAGTAGTTTAAGAAAGAGGCACACAAATTAGGGGACAGAAAAAGTAATAAGAGCTATAAAACAAGAGAAAAGGATGAAGGAAATGATAAGAACTCCTGAATCAAGAATGCAAAATGTGCTTGCCAGAAAGGAAGCTGAGGAAGTGAAGAGAAGAATTAAGAGAAAGAGCTGGAGGGTGTTGAACAGAAAGTTTGGGGGGTGGAGGACCTCAGGAAGAATAGTTTTTGATACTCGAACTGGCAAAACCATGTAGGAAATATAAAAAAAATGGGGATGGAGGTATTGGTGACAGAATATTTCGTTGAACCTTTGTTGAACGGCATGGAACAGGAATAGGAAAATCAGGAGGAGGAAGTTTAAGATAAGCGAAACTATGGAGAATGAAGAGTTCACAAGAGAGGGATGTGAAAGGGGCATTAGCTAAAATTAAGGACGGAGGGTATGGAATAAGGATAGAGCTGATAAAAATGCAAATGATTTAATTAAAAATCATATATTAAAGTTACTGAAGCTATGTAGAATATAAATATAACGGAAAATGAAATTCTGGCATTTGTTCAAATTACAGGGAATATCCTTAAAAAAACGTATAATAAAAGTGTACGAAAAGGTACAGAAAAGATAGAGGTACAATAGACTTTATCTTAGTTTGAGCCAGATCATGAAAACATGGGAGTATAACTTTGGGGTGAATATTGCTTTCATAGACCTGCAGAAGTAGTGAGAATGAGACCCCTTAGAACAAAGCTGGAAAGAGCTAAAGAGAAAGGGTGAGAAACGAGAGAATTAGAGAAAGGGTGGGGGTATGTCCTATCAAAAAAGATAGAAAAGGTCCAGCTAAGGTGGCTGGGTCACCTGGAAAGAATGGATGACAGAAGGGTGGTGCAAAGGTGCTGGAAGTGAAACCCAGAGGGTCGACTGAGGAGAAAGAGGAGTGTGCTTGAGACTTTCCCGGCTTCGAGGAACTGAGGAGAAGCAACGTATTCGTTGATCGAGAAAATTGGAGAGCGAGGTTGGACCGACTACCAGATAGTGCCTATCTGGGAGCTGAAGTAATTAGTAACTATGGATAAAATTCAAAGAATTCAAGATGTAATTCCACAACACACATTGCGCTGAAACGGAAGTCATTTAAACAGTAATTTGTTCCTAACTTTGATTACATGGAGCTCTTATTACATAATAGGATACACTTTAAAACTTGTTAAAAGAATATTGCTATTTTATTTGCAAAAGTTACAAATTTAAAAATCAATTCAATCTGGTACTAAAATTAAATTAAAATTAAAATTATACAAGCTAAAGAAATGTATATACCTACTAAATGATGAAGACTCTTAAAAAGGAACGATTAAAATAAATATATATATATATATATATATATATATATATATATATATATATATATATATATATATATATATATATATATATATTATATATATATATATATATTATATATATAATAAGTATATATATATAATATATATAATATATATATATATATATATATATATATATATATATATATACACGCACACACACACACAGTAATTTCCTATTTACCTTAGTAATTAAATTTGCTGCATGACACTGCAACTTAACAGTAAATTGTATAAAGCTAATGGAACTTAAGAAATAAACCTTTTAATAAAAGTGAACATAATAATATTATTTCCAAAATTGAAAAACGATTTATCACATAAATTTAAATATTTCTAGTTAAATATTTATAAATTTCGCCCTTATTAATTTGAGGGTCACCAAGGTTTATATTTTTTACTCTTAATTACACAATCGTTTGTCAATTGATCGACCACTTTTCTCATTATTATTTGTTTCGAGGAAGATCAAATTACCCATAAAAATAGGATTGCATAACTATTTTACTCGAATATATATATATATATATATATATATATAATAGTATATATATATAATATATAGATATATATATATAGTATAATATATAGATATATATATATATATATAATATAATATATATATATATATTTACTAGTATATATATATATATAAACGCAGGAAAATTACTTAAATATTATAAGTTCCCTAATTTTATGGTAATTTTATATATATATATATATAATATTATATATAATATATATATATATATATATATATATATAATATATATATATAATATACTATATATATATATATAAATATATATTATATATATATAATATTATCATATATATATATATATATATATATATATATATATATATATATATATATATATATATATATAAACACGACGGATAGCACATCCAATTTTTGCCTAACCTAAAATTATTTAAAATTGATTCCAATAATGAAAATATTACTTATTACTATCTTTAAAATCTTACCAAAATCCTTTTCTTCAAAAACAAAATAATATAAAGCAAGGCCTTGAATGATCCTTCAAATCAATTATGCCTTCTTCTGGTCTTATTCATTTGTAGACTTATTAATTCTGACACCTTTTAGTGATTCATTCTCACTTTCATCTGGACTCGGACCCAAGGCTTCATTTAAACCAATGCGACGACTCATGATTGGGAAATTGAAAGAAGATAAAGTGAGAGTTTGAGGTACAACTTTACTTTTAGCGTTTTGCATATCAGATACAGACATCGATTTTATAGTGGCATTGTTACTGTTTGAGCTACTTTTATCTCGTGCCATTTCACTATTACTTTTCTTTGGATTTGGTGATGCTTCTTCAACTTTTGTTTTGAATTTTTGGTTTTTGTGATTTTGGATATAATGATCGTAAGAACAGTATCCAAAATTTCCAGGACAAGCAGGACAATAAAATCTCGTGAATTCACCCTTGCTGGTGATGCATACCCTACATTTTTTTACAGGTCTTAAAATTCCATCATTTGGGGGAATCGTAGCCCAATGATGGGTATGTGAATGGTAATAATCAAAATGATTTTTGTCACAAAATGTTGGCACGTCTTTACAACATGGGCAATAGATTTTAGATTTCTTCCTTAAACTTTCATCCTTAATAGTCAATTTGCATCCTTTACAAATTTTGTCACTAGAAGAGATTATGTTCATAGGTTGATGTATTGGTGGAGAACTTTGTGGTGCGTTCTCCAGTGATTTTGTTCCTGAACTTTCATTATGGCTTTTGGAAAGTTCCACTTTTAAATGTTCATCACCATTATCCCTTATATGCTCTTTTGAAGGACCCGCCGATTTAGCATTGTCAGATATCCTAACTTTAGAAAGGCTTTCAGTACTTTTATTATTAGTACCTGCAGATAATGGGAATTTTTTTTCAGATGTAAATTGGCAATCTTTAGATTCTGAAACCTGCAAGGGCACATTTTTCAGA
>JABUQX010004330.1:0-77500 GCA_015478945.1 Trachelipus rathkii | reverse complement strand
AATGTCTATATATTTTTTTTATATATTTATATTTATTTTATATATTAATATATATATATATATATATATATATATATATATATATATATATATATATATATATATAAATAAAAATATACTGAATACAAAACTAAGAGGTGAGGATGGGGCGGGAAATACAAATGGAAGAAATTATTAGGGCGTTAACTAAAGGAAAAAAAGGAAAGTCCACAGGTCTAGATGGTGTGAGTATGGAAATGTTACAGATGGAGGCAGAGGGGTGGAGGATATGGCTGTATAGGTATAATAATGTATGTTGCGAGGCAGGGGAGAGGTTCACCAGGATTGGAGATGGTTGTTTGGTTCCCCTGTTTAAGGGGAAAGGGGTAGGATGGAGTGTGGAAATTATAGAGGTATTTGTCTGTGTTTGAGTGTAGTAGGGAAAGTGTATGGGAGACTAATTACTAATTGAGAGGGTGAGAGGATTTAACGGAAGAAGAGAATGGTGGAAGAAACAAGGAGGAGTTTTAGGGTGGCAAGGGGGTGTGTGGATCAAGTATTCACAAAGAAGATGCTTGTGGGGAAAGGTATAGAAAGGAAAGCGGAAAGTGTATGGGTGTTTTTAGATCTGGAGAAAGGCATATGATAGAGTTGAAAGAGAGAAGTGAATTATGGGGGGTGCTGGAGGAATATGGAATAGGGGGTAAATTAGTTAAAGGTATTAGGGCCGTTTTATAGGAATAGCAGAATGTGGGTGAGAGTATTAGGAGGGGAGAGTGAGATGTTTGGGGTTAGAGAGAGGCGTTGAGACAGGGATGAATTGTAATGTCACCGTGGCTTTTCAATCTATTTATGGAGAGTGTCTGCAGAGGAATTATGAGGAGGGAGGGGGGAGGGGTGGAATTGATGGATAGGGGTGATAGATGGGAAGTTGAACAATGGTGGGATACTTATTTGCGGATGATTACTGCCTAGTGGCGAAGAAATTCAGAAGGGCTGTTAGTATTTGGTGAAGGGAGTTTGGAGAGAGTGTTGTGGAACAAAAGGGTCTTTAAGATAAACAGGTAAGAGTAAAGTGTCTAGGTTTGAGGGAGGCAGGAAACAGATTGGAGGGGATGGGGTAGAGATTAGAGTAGGAGGTGTAGTTTTAGAAGAAGTAAAGGTTTTCAGATATGTTAGGGATGGATTTGGGGTAAGGAAGAGGGATGAAAGGAAGAGATAGATCGACAGAGTATGGAGAAGAATGAGAGCATTGAGTGCGTCTGAGGGAATTTATGGAAAAGGGGGGGATTTATCACATAAATCTTAAGAGTAAGTATGTTTGAAAAAAAATTGTGTTGCACCGGTACTATATGGGTGTGAAACATGGGGTTGAATGCTAGGGTCCAAGAAGAATTTGGAAGTGTTTGAGATGAAAGGGTTGGAGAGCGGTAGTGGGTTTAGCTAAAAGGAGAGAAGGATAGGAATAGGGTGATAGAGTGAGGATGAATGTGATTGGGAAGAATGCGTTTGGTGAGAAGAGCGGAGAAGGAATGTTAAGATGGTTGGAACATCTGGAGAGAATGGAGCAGGACAGAGGGTGGTAAGGAGAGTTTGGGAGGCGGAGGGGATAGGAGGGAGAGGAACGGGGAGACCAAGAAGAAGGTGGGTGGATGGGAATTACTCTGGAAATGCTGAAGAGAGAGGATGAGGGTGGAGGAAGGTAGGGTGTTGGCGAGAGATTGGGAATGGAATGGAGGAGGTGGGTGGGGGGCGAGATGAAGAAAATATGAATTAGGGACTTCACGTACCACTACCCCGCTTAAACGGGAAAATAAAGTTTTGTAAAATAATAATAATAATAATAATAATATATATATATATATATATATATATATATATAATATACTATATATATATATATATATATATATATATATATATATATATATATATATATATATATAATAATATATATATTTTATATATAATATATATATATATATATATATTATTTATATAATATATATAATATAACTGTGGTGGCTGTGATGCCGCATATATTGGGAAGACTACTCGAAGTCTTTCAACCTGCATCGCTGAGCACAAAGGTGTTTCCTTCAGAACTGGAGCAATTACATCATCCCCCCTATTCGGCTATTAACTCGCATTCTCTGCTATCAAATCACCCTATAATGGATTCAAATTTTAAAATTTTAGATTTTGAACATGAGCCGGATCTCCATTTGTTGGAATCTTTATATATATGGCACCACAAACCCCAAGTTAAATAATATTTATATACATATCTGATATTATAACGTTTGAAGTGAGATTTCGCCATTGACAATCTTTTTCCGAAATGTTATATTTTATATACTTACTTATTTATTTATTTATTTTATATTTCAAATTGTAAGTTTATTATTTTTTTTATTCATTCTACTTTTAGCCTTGAGAATGGGTAGAAGATTTGATCACCCGAAACTAGTAGGCAATAGATTTTGTAATCTATATCCTATTAATTTTAAACTTGCCAAAAAATCTTCCCGGTTCGTGTCAATTTGTTGAATGATGTTGAGCACCATATTTTTGTTGAATGGTTTTTATGACCAAAAAACAGCTCCAATCGCCAATGCGCGCTCATAGCCACCTTCGAACAAATGCACATGCCCATGCCAATGCCCATGCCCATGCACATGCCGTTGGAAAGGCATTTTCAAATGACAATGCCCAGGTAAGCGTAGCAATTGAAATGAGTCCATTCAACCATGCGAGTAAAAATATTAGGATAATTGCCATGCTTTCATCATCACATATGTCGGGAAGTTTTTACGACGACCCTATTTATACGAGAAAATATTCTCCTGTTTCATCATCTTATATGTCTGGAAGTTTTTCCGACGAAGCCTATTATATACGAGGAAGCATTATTGTCCTGTTTCATCATCTTATATGTCGGGTTGTTTATCCGCAGGTAAGACCACGGGCGAGCGAAGTGAGCCCACCGGCATGGTTTTCTGCCGTTTTGTCTTGGCGAACGTCGCGAGCGTAGCGAGCGGAGTGAGCCCCAGCCACCAATGCACGGGCGTAGCCCGTGCTCAATGGAGAAGCTTGCTCCGTTAGGAGCAAGAGATGCGTAGCATCGTTGCTTGTAATAGTTTAAATTTGTTTTGGTCCTTTTAGCTGATATATATATATATATATATATATATATATATATATATATATATATATATGATATATATATAGTATATATTATATATATAGTATATATATATATATATATATATATATACATTATTTAATTTATTTTCATTTTGTTAATATTAATAATATATATTATATATATATATATATATATATGGCGCGAAAGGTTAAGAATGAGAATAAGGGGAACCTGCTTAGAATAATAAATAGGATGTGCTTTTGTAAAGCTGAACGAAGTGGGATGGAGGGGAGGTGCGAAAGAACACTTCGAAAAATCTGAATAATATTGGCGGTATGAAGGAGGTGAGTAGTGAATGTGTGTGGGGTTTGATGGTGCAAGAAGGAATATGTATTTTGGGGATGAGGTTATTAGCAAGGAAGATGTAATGTAATTTGGGGGAGAGTGAGAAAGTTGGAGAGAATGTAAATCTGCAGGCATAGATGGAAATGCTGGGTGAACATGATCAAGAACGGAGGGACGATGGTGATTGATTTGGATTTGGAAGTAGTGTAATAAAGCGTTTATGGAGGGTATAGTTCGAGGAATTGGGAGAGCAGTAATAGTACCCCTATATAAGGGTAAGGGAGAGATAAGGGGAACTGTAAGAAATTATAGGGGAATTAGTGTTTACTGATTGTTGTAGAGAGATATATGCTGGTATTTTTGGTCGAAAGAAGTGCGTCGAGTGACTGAAGGACTGATTGTGTGAAGAACAAGGTGAGTTTTAGAAGTGGTAGAGGATGTGTGGATCAAATCTTAATTGAGAAAAATGATAGAGAAAATGAGAGAGGAGAAAAATCTCTGGTATTTAGGTTTTATGGATTTGCGAAAGGCGTATGATAGGATAATAGCGGAAGCTCAATGTGCAGGTGTTAGTGGTAGGCTCTAAATGGAATCAAAAGTATTGTATGATGATAGTGAGGCGTGTGGTAAGAATAAATTGGTTGTTGAAAGTGATTGGTCTAGAATTAATAGCGGAGTGCAGCAGGGTTGTGTTATGTCCTTGCTTATTCAATTTGTTTATATGGATGGGGTTATGAAAGGAATTAGAAGTGGGGGGGTGGCAAGGAAATGGTGTTAGAATAATGGAGATGAGTGGAGGGTGCCCCTACCTATTATATGCATTGAATTTGGTTCTTTTGTGTGGCGATTCTGAGAGAGTTTGAGGGATTGGTAGAGAGGATCTGCAGGGTTTTGTGCAAAAGGGGGGGGCGGTTTGAAAGTAAACGTATATAAGCGGTAAGGTTATGATTGTTAAGGTGAGAAACAGTCCTCAGGTGAAGTTATGTTAGATTGGTGAGCAGCTGGAGCAGCAAGTGTCCGAGTTTAAATATTTAGGGTATATGTTGGATGAGAAGGGAACGATGATGCAGAGTGTTAGTAGGAAAAAGTGTGGATGGCAGGAAGGTGGGCTGGTGATATTAAATCGGTTGGTGAATGGTTAAAGGGACTAAAGTCTTTGGGTTGCGCTAAGGTCTTATATGAGGGTGATGTTTGTTCCTGTGCTTATCGTATTATAGTAGTGGAGACTATGGTCTGGGAATAAAGAAGTAGTAGATCCTAAAGTTTCACACCGTGTTCAGATGGACCAATCTTAGGGGCATGCTAGGTGGGGGAGAAGAATTGATAAATGAGGAAGGAACGTATTAGAGAGTTGTGTGGTGTGAAGAAGCGGGTAAATGAGAGAATAAGAAAGTATGTTGAAGATGGTTTGGTCATGTGGAAAGATGAATGATAGTCGGTGGTTAGCGGATGTATAGTGGCGAATGTGTTGGGAACCGACCGGCTGGGAGGCCAAAGAAAAAGTGGATTGAGTCAGTGAACGAATGTCTGAAGGAGAAAAATGCGAGTTTGACAGAGGCGAGAATAAAGGTGCATAATAGGAGTGAATGGCGGTGTTTTGTGAGGGGGTATGGTTGTGGCTCACCTGGGCCAAGGGATGACCCCTTACACTGACAATTTAACCATTAGTGGAGGCGTCCGTCGGCGGGTCCTGGGTGAAACTGTAGGGTGGGATTTTCGGGTCTGCCGAACGAGTTCTCACTAATTAATTGGTACAGAGGGGGGTGGTAAGGCTGGGGGCTTTCTTTTCGACTTTTGTCATATTCTTATACTGCTTTTCTTTTCCGATGTATGTAACGCACCTTACCCCAAGTCTTGGGGAAAAGAGGAAGATGAAGAAGAAGAATATTCAGATGGACAATCTTAGGGGTGTGCTAGGTGTGAGAATTGATAAAAAGAGGAATGAACGTATTAGAGAGTTGTGTGATGTGAAGAAAGGGGTAAATAGAGAGAATAAATGAAAAGTTAGTTGCAGATGGTTTGGTCCATGGGAAAGGATGAGATGATAGTCGGTTTGGTTTAAGCGGAATGTATTGTGGCGAGTGTGTTGGGAACCGACCGGCTGGGAGACCGAAGAAAAAGTGGATTGAGTCAGTAAAACGAATGTTTGAAGGAGAGAAATGTGAGTTTGGTGGAGGCGAGAAGAGAGGTGTATAATAGGAGTGAATGGCGGGGTTTTGTGAGTGGGTATGATTGTGGCCCACCTGGGTCAAGGGATGAACCCCATATTGACGAGATGCCATAGTGAGGGTTCGTCGCGGTCCCTTGAAGCTCTAGGGTGGATTTTTGACTGCGACGAGTTCTCGCTAATAGGTATAAAGGGGGGCGGTAAGGCTGGACTTTCTTTTCGACTTGTGTCATATTCTACTACTACTTTTCTTTTTCCGATGCATGCTGCGCACCTTACTCCCAATCTTGGGGAAATAAAAAGAAGATGAAAGAAGATTATATATATATATATATATATATATATATATATATATATATATATATATATATATATATATATATATATATATATATATATATATATATATATATATATATATACATATATATATATATATTATATTATATATATATATATATTAAATACGATTCCTAAAGAAAATTGCTTAAATTGACTTGCTTCATGTACAATCATCTTTAAAATTATTATTTTTTAATTATATATTAAAATAATTTGGTGTATCCTAAGCCCTAATGCAGTTTGTGGACGCTTCTTGGACCCTCCATTAGATTAAAAATATAATTCTAAAAAGAAAAATATTTTTAAAATATCTTCAGAAATGATAATAATAATAATAAAATATAAAAAAGAATAAAAACTAACGTAAAAGAATAACTGGCTAAATATAAAAAAGAAAATTGAAGAAAACTGATGCTGTCAATAAAAAATAAATCCTGCACAAGAAAATGTAACCTATTCGAAAACCAATGAAGTATCTGTTCTTTTTCCCACTTCACTTCCAATCTGACTCCTCTCTACCTAATATCTTCAAAACTCTTACCTGGAGAATTTTTCTATATACCTTTTGACTATTAAATTGCTTTATAATATAAAAGAAAACTTCATTGCCATCCAATCCGCTCTCCTCAAAATCGTGAATAAGAATGTTTCAGAGTGGGCGCATTATGAAAGCAGACCTTTCGTTGGTAGTTATGGAGGGACTTTCCTGTTGATATATATGTGACTTATATATGTGCGCAATTAGAGGTCACACACTATGTATTATTGTTTTTCTATGTATACCAGTGTAAAGAGACAAACCTGTGTCCAAAGTTGTAACCTAAATAGATTATAATGACAAATATTGAACAACACTTCTAATTCCAGGATGTTCATCAATGCTATCCAGTACATTTTCCTCTACACTGGTTGTTTGGATCTATTTTGTAGTAACACAAGTCAGTGGTTCAGCAGTGGAAAGTCCTTTAATACAGCAATACAGCTGCCAACGTTTCATTCGCCCGAAATCTTCAATTAAGGTTAAACTTTGGCATAGAGCCGATGAGTCAAACTAAAATTACCATTTACTTGTCCATAACATAGACAAGCTTATGTTAATTTTTGTTTGGGTTGTCAGCATATCTGCCATTTCTTCCATTGAGTACAACATACTATGGGATACTATTACTGAAAATGGCAACCATAAAAGTAAAAACAACGATAATTAATGATCGTTAACAATTACTAGTTATCATGAAACAAGGTAATGATTTTACTAAGACGTTTTTTTTATGTCAAAAATAATATTCTGAGAAATCTTCCATAAAGGTAAATTGTCGACTTTCACATACAAAAAAAATATGTATCCTTTGCAAGAGATTCACTTCATAGCCAAACGAAATGGGTCTAATATTTGAACTATATTACGTTCCTATTTTTTGTTTGGTACGAATTTCAAATCGCTGTAACTTAAGATGGGTGCATGTTAGTACACCAGTTCACAAACTTTTTTCAAGTTGGGGTTCAGTAGAAATACGGTTCAAAGTTTGGTCAAGCAAGACCGGTACAATATATATATATATATATATATGCATATATATATATATATATATATATATAAATATTATATATATATAATATATATATATATATATATATATAATATATATATATATATACAGGGTTCACACTAAAAAATTTTGAATTTGATTTCCCTGACTTTCCCTGACTTTCCCTGACAAAATCTGCAAATTTCCCTGACCAGCGTGTTCGGTATTTTTGGTGTATAAAATATCCTATTAATTATTATTGCAGCCTATTTACTCCGTTCTTACATTAAATTATTGAAAATTTCTTTAGAAATTGTTTCATCATCATGGATGAATTTAAAAAAATATTTTTTTTTAGTAATCAGCCTATACCTACCCATAGCCGTCCAAAGCACTCCTTTTTTTTTTTCAAAAAGAAAAAGTTTTTTTTTTTTACAAAAGAAAATAAATAAAAGCTTACATTAATAGCCTAGGTGAATAGCGTCCACTGTAAAACCAAAGTTCTAAATGGGGAGATTTGATTAACTTTTTTCTTCTCACATTTGAAATTTTTTGATTTTAATAAGCGGCTTCTTCTGTAAAGCCTTCCCAGTTTTAACACTTTCTCTGCTCCTTCAAAGTTTATTGATCTTGTATGGATAATCTTCTTTTTTCAACCTTTTTTATTCTCTTATTTTTCTTTCTGTTTTGACTCTTTGAGATGTTCTTAATATCTCCTATGGGCAGCTCTTACATTTGTCAACATTTATTGAGTGATAGGAACTTTTATGAATACTTTCATGAGATCTTATAGCATTGTGCACTGTTCTTTTGAGAAATAGCTATGTTTCTTCAGTTCTCCACTAAAAATTGCTTAATTTTAGAAACCCCTCTTCCACTGTCGCATTTCCATGCGGAAATATCAGTCATAATTTAAATAATTTGCCACAATTCCGCATAAAATTGATTCTAAGGTGCTATAGAAGAAAAAATACTCATCAAGTCTTAGAAGGACATTCACCATCCAAAAATATTTGAAATTTTAATTCAAGGGTAGATGAGATTCTGCAAGTAGAGTAATAGTGCTTTTCTTTCCAGCAACCAGAATCTGTGATTCCAGTTATTGGTGTAACAATGGCCTCTAGCAATAAATCAAATCTTTGTTTCCCTTGTTCTGGCTGATGAAAAACTATACTAGGATCCAATGATGAGAGCCATTGGACAGGCTTGCACTTCAGAGGATATTTTCTAATATCTTTTCTGTCATTTTGATTTTCACAGTCTGGCATTCAAGTTTGTCATGTAAATCTAATGCCAAAAAAAGCTTGTTGTTGGGTTGTAGCAGGCATTTTACTGGAATTTAAAAAATCTTTCCATAATATTAAGTACGAGACATTGTAAATCTGTGAACAGAAAATGAACCAAGGTTTCAGTTTTGACGTCCAACCACTGGTGTTAAAGTTAAGTTTTTTAACTGCAAACAAAACAAAAATCACTTCGTCAAACCTCAAAAAAAAAACCCTCAAAAAGTATAAATCCCTAAAAGAAAAAGATATAACAGATTAAGTCATAAGTCATACAGTCTAAACACATCCTAATACCCAGTCACCTTAATTGGAAGGAATGGAACTTGAACAACTTTCTCGAAACAGATATAGGAAGAATAGTAGGTTTATAGTGACTAAAAATAGAAAGAAACAGGAAGAAGTAGATTTATGGATGTCATCCTCGCCCATCCTTTTCATTCACTTATCAAAATCATCTCTCATTCCCAACAATTATACAGTAAGGAAAAAAAATATATCAAAAAAGAGTATAAACTTGGTCGAATGATCTATTCTTCATATGGTTTGGAAATTTTAAAAAATTTCCCTGACTTTTTATGCAATTTTTGGAATTTCCCTTGACTTTCAGCCATAATTTTAAAAAACGTTTCCTGAACTTTCCCTGCCATTTTTTTTTTCCCTGACTTTCCCTGACTTTCCAGAAAGTGTGAACCCTGATATATATATATATATATATTATATATATATATATATTATATATATATAATATTATATATATATTATATATTTTATATATATAATATATATATATATATATATATATATATATGCGTATATTGATATCATTTTAGTGTTCACTTACACAAAGCGAATCCCTAGCATACTCTCGACCATAACTTGGATTACTTATTCACAAGTTCATTGAGCATTCCCACCCTTTCCACTCCTCTTCAAATATGACCCTCTCTCAAATGCACAAACTTGAATACTTTCATTTAACCAATTTAAAAATGGAGCAACCTCATAAGTAAGAAGATGCAACATTTAAAGAGTGTCCCTTGTTTAATCATCCCCGCATCATTGCTCGAGTGGTGGTTTTTGGTGATGGGGTTAGTACCAACAGCTTAATCGGGTAGAGTCTTCATTCATTTCTGCTCTGTAACATTTGTAGTTCTTATTCTAGTTTCCACTTTGTTGAACACCACATCTTTTCTATAACTCACTCTCTGATAGCAAACCCTACCATGTTCCTCTTAATTTTCTAACCTCAATTTTTATCCAAACGTAGATGTTGAGCTAATATGTGCAACAAAGTTATCTGTTCTCGTGTTTCCAATTTGGAGTTTACCCAACTTCTACCTTACAGCTTTAGATCTATTGCCAATCTACAATTAAATTCCTTCTTACACCTATTATCATGAGAGTAAAGTTTTAAATATTACTAAATATTAGTCCTTATACTGTTAAATTCTTTACATTCGTGGGTTCCTCCAATCACCTCTACATGTCTTCTGCAAGAATGGCTCTCCCGACTTTGTTGAGTAAACGTTTTTGACACTTAGGTGTGGCAAAATCGTCAAGTTCATAGTCTAACTTTCAATTATCTTAGGAATGAATGCTGCTATGAATGAGGTCTCCCTAGAAGCATGCAGAGTGCATAAATGAAGTGTCCACCATGGAGGCATACATTCCATTTTCTTTCCTTTCAACCAAAATTTATGAACCTTTAACTTTTCAAGAATTACCACGGTCTTCAACTCAAAAAATTCATGCTACTTATATTTTATCCCTGAATTGCACCGCTTTTATATTTTGTTTTAAAGCTGAATGAACTACTTGCTCAATCCTTTGCTTCTAATTCAACCATAAAGAATTCCCGAGTTATTCCTGCTCCTCCACCTCTTTATGCCTAATATCGTAAAATTTTTTTTAATGATGATATTTCTGCTCTGAGTTACCAGTAAGAAATAAAAAGGTGTATGGTCTTGATGGTATTCCTCCGTGGTTCCAAAGCTTGTGCTTCCGAGATTGCCTTTTGTTTTGGAAAACTGCTTCATCTCTCTCTATTATTTTCAACCTGCTGGAATCGTTAGTCAATTCAACCTGTGCAGCAAAAGGTCAACCTCTCTCAAACCCCTAAAAGTCCCTTTAACCTTTAATCTTTTCAAAGTTATTGAGCCTTTCCTTTGCCATTCACTCTTGGTCCTCTACTCTTCAGCATTTTGGCGAGTCCTTTACTGGCACAAAGCTCTATTTTAAAACTTCCCTCTTTCTATATCTGTCCTTCTCTCCGATTTCATTTCTGGCCTGTCTATAGTTGCTGTTGTTGACGGCCATAATTCATTCTTTAAAACGATTAATTGTGGTATTCCTCAGGGCTCTGTTCAATCCCCAATCTTTTTCTCCTTTTCATTAATGATCTTCTGTCTTTAACTTAGTTAAAGTCTCCTACTCACTCCTATACTGCCGATTCCACTCTTACCAACTCCATTTATTTTGAAAGACATCCCCACTCAACAGCAAATTAATATTGAAATGGCCTTGGAGCAACTGACCATTAATCTTCCTCACACCTTTAATTGGGAGAAAGAAAACACAATTATTTTCAATAACTCAAAAACTCAAATTACTTCATCTATCTACTCAACAAAATCTTTCAGACATCTATAATATTTTCAAAAACTTACAACTCAAACTCTTTCTTCTATCCATAATATTCTTGGCATCTATTTTTACAATTTTACTTGGAAGGATCACATTATCCAAACTAGTAATTAATAAAATTACTCCTCTAATAATTGTGATATTAAGTAGTAATATATTTTGAAATAAAGCCCTATTCATTGTAGGGAGCAAGCCATTTCGTTTTAACTAATGATGATAGAAAAGAAAAACGGAATAAGAAAATAAGTTTGTTAGCGTGTGTGTACATGATCCACAAAGAAGCGATCACGATAGGTTGGAAATTTCAACTCTATGGGTGAGTTCTAGCATACGAGAAAATAATAATAATAATATATAGTAAAAGAAGTGAACAAATACAGTTCAGCTTTAAGAGTGTACTAATCTTAAAATTATGCTCAGATGTTTAGAGGGTTTTCAGCAAATCATTCAGTCTTTTGAAATTCGCCATGATGAAAGTGATTTCTGTGTTAGGTGTCACTAAAATCTTTCTTCAATTCAATTAGTCAAAATGAACAAATTCCTTTTCTTAATACATTGTGCTTTGCATTTGTTAATACATTCAGTAAGTATAAAACCAAATAAACTTTCCATAATAAAGATGCAAATTAAAGAATAGTTGCAATGTCATTATAAAATTTACAAAATTATAATATTTTAAGCTAAATCTTATTTCCTTATTAAACTTAGCTCATGTTAATAAGACAAACATCTGAATAGATAATATTCGCAATTTAAAATCCTTGATTCGCTTAACTTGATAAGGAACTATTAAAACTTTTTAGGTATTACCAGTACAAATAAAGGTATCACACCGCTGTTTAGCAGTTGGTAAATAGTTTGTCTTCTACATTAGATACCAAAAAAAATTGATTAGTTAACAAATTAAGGGCTTTACACAGTAACTCTAGAATGGAGAGAGAGAAAGATATACGAGGTATTTTGAGAACATTGGTAAACAAATTTTGGATTGTTTAATGCTATGGTGAGGAGAATGTGAAATCTTTGTTTTATCCATTACTGAACATGAAAATAATACATAATTCATAAAACTCATGTTTGATAATAGCACTTTCAGAATTATATGTAATATTATTTACATTAGTAACGCTTCCATTAATTCTGTGTATGGTATTTTCATTCAGGAACACTACTTTTCACCATCCACTTTTTCACAAATTAGTAATGATAAGATACTTTCGTTTCCATAATAGTGTATTTTATTCACTCCTATTTCAGTCGTCATATTAAATAACTTCTGTTATTATAGGCTACTTGACTACTTCAGTATAGCATGGCAAAGTGATCAAAATTTTTGAGTATAAAATATATTAGAACAATGTTAATAATCTAGAGGCTCTGCGCTAGAAATATTTTTGTCTATAAAATAATTCTGACACTGATAAAAATTATCTTTACGTCGGTTATAAATATTCAAATTTTAAATATATGGTAATTGAAAATTGAGCATATTGAATAACGTATTTTCCCCTTTACGAGTGTGTTTTATATGAGCATTTTAAAATTAAAGGTTGAAAAGGTGAAAAATGAATCCGTTTCATTTGGCATTTGGTAAAATACTATAAATTTTTAAAAGTATGAATGACAATTCCCTTGAATATACAGTAGTAGAATTACTGAAAGCTAGAAGAAAATATTTAAGAGTAAGTGAAATATAATTTTATTGTGTAATGCCAAGGTGATCTAATGTTACTACAAAGAATTTTTAAATACTGTAATTTTAGAAAATGGGTCAGGCCAATAGGTAAATTAACGAGGGAATATTTCTGAGGGCAATGACAAGTACTTACAAATAATATATATTATATATATATATAGTATATAATATATATATATATATATATATATATATTATTATATATTATATAAGTATATATATAATATATATATATATAGTATATATATATATATATAATATATAATATATATATATATATATATATATGGGAATAACACAAGGTAGTCATCTTGAGGAAGAAGCAACGATGATATGAGCGAGTGGCGTTCCTTCTCCAAATATTCTTATTAAATGAATGAAGCTCCAAATAATATATAAAGAATGATTTACCCCTTTATCAAAAACATGCTGCTAATACGACTTAACATTAATGGCTGTTCCCTTTCATTTTAAATTAATTAATTTGGTAGTTACATTTATGAAAACACAATTATAATAATAATAATTAAAGTGACAATGTGTGACAAGGAAGAACATTTTGATGAATATAAAGAAAAGAAACCAGAAATATGCAGTTATCTTAATAATGAAAATAATAATGAAAATAATAATAATAATAATAATAATAATAATAATAATAATAATAATAATAATAATAATAATAATTATAATCATGTGTTAATCCTTGCCTTTACATGATCACTTTAATTATGAGAAGTATAATAGGAAACTAATATTATTCCTTAAATAATAATTAGAAAAAATGTATTTAAAAAAAAAAAAATAAAAAAATAAAAAAATAAGAGTAAAAAATAGCTTAAAGTAGGTCAAGGATCTACACAAAATAAAAATAAATAAATTATATGTTTTATTAAATCCTACATAAATTTAAAAAAAAAAATTCAAAAGTTTATCTTTAAAAATTATAAGATTTAATAAGAAAATCATAATTAAGAGTAACATGAAAAAAAGCAAAAAGAAACTAAGCAAAACAAACCTTAATTAATAAAACAAACATATTTCTGGTTTCTGGTTAAAGGTTTTTAAAATATATCTATAAAAAATGTCGAGAGAGAGAGAGAGAGAGAGAGAGAGAGAGAGAGAGAGAAGAGAGAGAGAGAGGAAGAGAGAGAGAGAGAGAGAGAGAGAGAGAGGAGAGAGAGAGAGAGAGAGAAGAAAAGAGAGAGAGAGAGAAGAGAGAGAGAGAGAGAGAGAGAAGAGAGAGAAGAGAAGACAGAGAGGAGAGAGAGAGAGAGAGAGAGAGAGAGAAAGAGAGAGCGAGAGAGAGAGAGAGAGAGAGAGAAGAGAGGAGAGAGAGAGGAGAGAGAGAGAGAGAGAGAGAGAGAGAGAGAGAGAGAGAGAGAGGAGAGAGAGAGAGAGAGAGAGAGAGAGAGAGAGAGAATATAAAAGAAAGAGAGAAGAGAGGAGAGAAAAGATAGAGAGAGAGGAGAGAGAGAGAGAGAGAGAGAGAGAGAGAGAGAGGAGAGAGTCATGATTTAAAACTAAATCGATTCTATTTCTAAATTAATTGATTTGTATGATAGTTAACAATATAAGAAAATTACTTATAATAATACTATTACTAATAAAATATTATAACAATTAATGTAATTAAAGATTAAATAAAAATAAAACAAATGCCCTTATCATTCAAAAAGAATAAACGTCAAAACAAGTAAAATAAAAGTTGTCAGACGCACACAACCCTAATTCCTATTATTATCGTTTGTTTCATAAAGCAGTTACAATTCATAATTGTATAATTCATAGAATAACAAGTGTTATGCTTTATAAAACAAACAAATATTTTACATATATATATATATATATATATATATAATATATATATATATTATATATATATATATATGTATATTAGATATATATATATATATTTATATATATATAATATATGAAAGAATAAATATTGTATATACAAATAAAATAAAATATATATATATATATATATATATATATATATATATAATATATATATATATATATATATATATATATATATATATATATAAAGAATTTTTCCCTTCAAATTTGTATATTAATATAGAGTACGGCAGTTTTTTTTTGTATATATATATAATATATAATATATATATAAATATATATAATATTATATATATATATATATATATATATATATATATATATATATATATATATATATATATATATATATAATATATATATATATATATATATATATCTTTCCTTTGTTAACCACTAGATGTGGGGGTAGGGTGCGTAACATGAACGAAATGGGATAGTTAAATAGAAGAGCAGGAGGACGTAAGTCGAACGTAAGGACCCCTTACCATCCCCTTGAGTGAGCGCTCGACGCATTAAAAAAAATCCACATCAGGCCAATAACACAAGCCTATAATGGACCCTCACTGTGGTATTTCATAAATATGTGGTTCATCACCTAAGGCAGGCCCACAACCATACCGATTCACAAAACCCCCGTCATTCACTCCTATTATGCACCTTTCTTCTCGCCTCTACCAAACTCACATTTCATTTTTTGAGACAAACCTTTACGGACTCAACCCACCTTTCCTTCGGTCTCCTAGCCAGTCGATTCAAAGCACACACACCACTATTCACCCTTTCCGTATGACCAAACCAGCTTAATATACTCTGGTCTATTCTCTTATTTACAGCTTTCTTCACACCACACAACTCCCTAACAAGTTCATTCCAAATTTTAACAATTCTTCCACACCTAACAAGCCCTAATATCATCTATCTGCCACCTTCCTACCATTCACAATTTTCCTACTTCACTCTGCATAATCCGTTCCATGTTCATTCAACTTATAGCCTGAAAATATAAACTCAAAATACTTTTACCAATTACTCACCACCCAACATGATATCACACTGCAGACTCTCCTCATTCACTACCATCACCTTACTCTTATCCTCACTCCACTATTAATATTCAACTATTCTCTTTCAACTCCCTTTATTCTTACACAAGCTTCACAAACGATATACATACTTTTAATTCCATTCAGAAACCTACCACCTATATATATATATATATATATATATATATATATACACATATATATATATATATATATATATATATATATATATATATATATATTATATAATATTATATATATATATATATATATATATATATATATTATAATATATATATATATATATATATTATATATATATATATATATATATATATATATATATATAATATATAGTTATATATATATATATATATATATACTATATATATATATATATTCCCAACACACTCACACTTTACATCCGCTTAACCAACCAACTATCATTATCCTTTTCACATGACCAAACCATCTCAATGTACTTTCATTTATTTATCATTTACCCTTTATTCACACCACATAACTCTAATCGCTCATTAATCATTTTAAATCAATTTCTTCTCATACCTAAGCGCCTAAGATTGTCCATCTGAAACACATTGAACTTTAGATCTAATCTAAACTTCTTATTCTACTATAACTTAACAAGGTAACAACATCCCTCATGTAAGACCCTAGCACATTCAAGGACTTAGTCCTTTACATCCACCACGATTTATTGCACCAGCACCTTCCTGCCTTTCACCAACTTTCCTACTACAACTCGCATCATCATCACTCGCCTTTTCATCCAACATATATCTTAAATATTTAAACTCAGACACTTTCCAGCTGCTCACCATCTAACACTAACCTTACACCGAGGACCGTCCATCCTCACTCACAACCCAAACGCTTACTCTTATCTACGTTCACTTTCAAACCCTTTCTTTTACACACCTACCAAATCTCTCTACAATCTCTCTCAATATAATATATATATATATTAATATATATTTTAATAATTATTAATATATTAATTTAATAATATAAATATTAAATTTATATATATATATATACAAAATATCTATATAATATTCTGTATTTTTTTTATTAATAAAATAATTAAAAAAAATAGGATAGGAAACATATCATATATAATATATATATATATATATATATATATATATATATATATATATATATATATATATATATATATATATATATATATATAATGCAAACAATTAGTCTTTTATATTTGCATAATGAACTACATACATTTGAAGTAAATTGCTTAAATATTTTTATTCATTTATTTACTTTTTAATTAACCAGTGAATAATTTTTAAACTCCGACCACTTTTCTAAAAATATATTACTTATTACCATGCCTACCCTAACCACAAAATATATATTCTGATCTAACTCGGTTAACAGAATAATTAATTATTATTTTTTAGTTTTGACCTCAAAGTAAGATGTTAGTGTTCTTTGTATGTATTTATTGGCATCTTTTTTCCTGTGCCTCTTTCGTCTCAATGTTATCGCAGGCTCCCCTTTGACAAATGGAATTCCTAAGCTAAAGATAGGATGTTTGTTTATTTCGCCTTTCACCGACAGTGATTTAGCGTCACAAAGAGACTGTGTCATTTCCTCATCAGTTGGTGTGGACAGGCGGTTTATGTCATCAATCTCGGACTTATCCAATATTTGACTAACATCTAATATAGGGGAAGACTTAAAAGAACCAATTTTGTTTGATATATTAGATGTTTTCAATGGAGCCATTTTAATACGCTCATTCTTAGACCTTAAACTTCTGGTACTGGTTTCACAGTTTTCTTTCTCACTAATTTTCTCCAAAACTACTTTTAATTTAGCAGCTTTAGCTTTTAACTCTTTCAACAGATTTTTCTCCCTTGCAACATCAACAACACTCAAAGAACTGCATGCCTTACTGCTATCCATTTCGTTATTATCCACAGCCGCCAATATCTCAATCTCGCTTTCAAAACTACGATTACGACAGTTACTTTTAAAATAATCCCCATCCCCTGTACTATCATCAGTTTGGAAAAAGTTTTCTAGATCATCTAAAAATGATGAACTATCTTCCTTTAAATTTAATGCAGAGGAAGCATACCTTGAAGAATAAGAAGTTGAACGTCGTCCACTGTCAGCAATACCAATTTCACGCTCACTTGAAGTTGACGGTAAATCATTATTGACCTGAAATAAATAAATAAATAAATAAATAAATAAATAAATAAATAAATAATAAATATATATATATATATATATATATATATATATATATATATATATATATAATATATATATACTATATATATATATATATATATATATATATATATATATATAATTTCAGCGAAAATGTATGAATCATAGGGGTACATGGAATGTGAGAGGAATAAATGTTGGGGAGTAGAGGAGAGAGGTGATGGATGTAATAAGAAAGGGAAAATTTGATTTGCTCGCTGTGACTGAAACAAAGATGGAAAGAAATGGTGAAAATGAGTGGTGTGGTGTGAAATGTGTATGCGCTGGTGTGGAAAGGAATGAGAGGGGGAGAGAAGGAGTTGCAAATCTGATGAGTGACATTTGGTAGCAGAGTTATGGTAGATTTTGTATGCGTGAGTACTGGAATTCTAATGGTTAAATTTAAGTTTGAAAATGTCAAGTTATGTGCGGCTGTGACATATGGTCCATCTGTGGGTGATGTTGAAAAAAATCCGATTTTCTGGGATAATCTGAATGATGCTTTGGATGGGGTGAGTAGGTGCTTAAGATTGATTGTGTTGGGCGACCTAAATGGTTGCATAGGTTATCAAAAAAGGGATGGTATAACAGGTGGCTTTGGGGTGTCGGGAGAAAATTAGAATGGTAGGAAGGTGATTGATTTCCATGAGGAGAGAGGTATGTGTGTAAGTAATAAATTTCTTTAAACACAAGAGTATTCATAAGTATACTAGAGTTGGTGTAGGTAGTGATGGTATCAAAGTGAAAAATATGATTGATTTTCTCTTGGTGAAGGAGATGCTGAAGGAAGAGTCGGATGTTAAATCAGTGAGGGGGTTAGGAATGGGATTACCAGATCATTATGTTGATTTATGTAAAATTAAGTTAGTGGGGGCTTGTATGGAGAGGAAGGTGATAAGGAAGGAAGTGGGTTGAATTAAGAGTGAGAAGTTAAGTGAACAAGGCAATAAGGATAAGAATTTAAAAGCGATTGCAAGTTGAATGTGAACAAGTTGAAACTGAACAAATCTGGAAGCAAATGAAGGGAGTGGATGTTTGTAGTGTAAAAGGAGTATGTGGATGTGCTAAAGTAGGAAGTAAGAATGTTAACAGTGAGTGGTGGCTTGAAGAGATGATGCAAGAAGTTAAAAGTAAAAAAAGAAGCATGGTTGAATGTACTAAAAAAGCCAATGATGAGGTTTCAAAATGAAGATGTTTG
The DNA here is from genome assembly GCA_015478945.1 of Trachelipus rathkii. NCBI lineage: Eukaryota > Metazoa > Arthropoda > Malacostraca > Isopoda > Trachelipodidae > Trachelipus > Trachelipus rathkii. Next base: position 57,996 of record JABUQX010004330.1, on the reverse strand, counting down.
GAATTATATAAGGAGGAAAAAAGTAATACTAAAAGATCCATACGTAGGAGGAAAAAATAAAGATTAATAAACAATTTGGAAGGAGGATGAATGGGGACTTACAAGGGAATAGGAAACTCTTCTGGAAGGAAGCGCGAAAGGTTAAGAATGAGAATAGGGGGAATCTGCTTAGAAAAATGAAAAGGGATGATGCTTTCGTAACTGACGAAATGGATGTGAGAGGAGTGTGAAGGGAACACTTCGAAAATCTGCCTAACATTGGCAGTAATGAAGAGGTGATAGTGAATATGTGTGGGTTTGATGGTGCAAGAGGGAATAGGTATTTTGGGGATGAGGTCATTAGTAAGGAGGAGGTGATGGGTAGAGTGAGAAAGTTCAAGAATGGAAAATCTGAAGGTATAGATGAAATTCCTGGTGAAATGATCAAGAACGGACGCGAGATGGGGATTGAGTGGATATGGAGGTTGCGTAACAAAGCGATTATGGAAGATATAGTTCCGAGGGATTGGAGAGCAGTAATAGTACCCTTATGTAAGGATGTAAGGGAGATAAGAGTAACAGTAGGAATAATAAGGTAATTAGTTTATTGAGTGTTGTAGGGAAGAGTGTGTCGAGCGACTGAAGGGCTGATTGGTGAAGAACAAGGTGCGTTTAGAAGTGGTTGAGGATGTGTGGATCAAATCTTTACATTGAAACAACTGATTGAGAAAATGATAGAGAAGAATAAATTGTATTTGGGCTTTATGGATTTGCAACAGGCGTAAGATAGCATTAATTGGGAAGCTCTATGGCAGGTGTTAGTGATATATGGTGTTGGTGACAGGCTTCTGAATGAAATCATAAGTATGTGTGGCGACAGTTAGGTGTGCAAGAATAAATGGAGTGATTGGTTTAATATTAATAGCAGGGTAAGGCAGTGATGTGTTATGTCTCCTTGGTTATTCAATATGTATATGGAAGGAGTTATGAAAAAATTAAAGGTGGGGGTTGAAGAGTATGGCGTTAGAATGATGGAGAATGGAAGAGAGTGGAGGGTGCCCTACCAATCATATACGGATGATTTGGTTTTGTGTGGCGAAACTGAAGAGAGTGTGCAAATGTAATTACATTTAATGTAATTTACAAAGCAAGAAAAGATAAATGGACTTATCAATATCAAAATGTTTTAAAAGTTAAATGACAAATTATGTAAGAAAGAAAAAAAAAATATATATATATATATATATATATATATATATATATATATTGAGTGCTAGGGTCTTACATGAGGGTATGTTGTTACCTGTGTTATTGTATAGTAGTGAGACTATGGTCTGGAATAGGAAGTATAGATCTAAAATTCAATGTGTTCAGATGGACAATCTTATGGGTGTGCTAGGTGCGAGAAGAATTGATAAAAATGAGGAATGAACTTAATTCAGAGAGTTTGTGTGGTGGTGAAGCAAAAGGGGTAAAATAGGAAATAAATGAAAGTATTTGAGATGGTTTGGTCTATATGGAAAGGGATGAATGATAGTCGGTTGGTTAAGCGGATGTATAGTGGCGAGTGTGTTGGGAACCGAAGAAAAAGTGGATTGAGTCAGTAAACGAATGTTTGAAGGAGAGAAATGTGAGTTTGGTAGAGGCGAGAAGAAAGGTGTATAACAGGAGTGAATGGCGGGGGGATTGTGAGGGGGTATGGTTTTGTGACCCACTTGGGCTAGAGGGAATGAACCCTTACATTGACGATCTACCATAGTGGGGGTCCATCGTGTCCCAATAAAGCTTTAGGTGGATTTTCTGCTGCGAAGAGTTCTCACTAATAGGTACGAGGGGGCGGTAAGGCTGGGCTTTTCTTTTCGACTTTTGTCATGATCTTCCTACTGCTTTTTCTTTTTCCGATGCTCGTCCACGCACCTACCTCCCATTCTTGGGAAAATAGAAGGAGAAGAAGAAGAGAAGAAGAAAGAAGAAGAAGAAGAAGAAGAAGAAGAAGAAGAAGAGAAGAAGAAGAAGAAGAAGAAGAAGAAGAAAGAAGAAGAACGAAAGAAGAAGAAGAAGAAGAAGAAGAAGAGAAGAAGAAGAAGAAGAAAAGAGAAGAAGAAGAAAGAAGAAGAAGAGAAATATATATATATAATAATATATATTATATATATATATATATATATATATAGTATATATATTATATATATTATATATATATTATATATATATATATATCATATATATAATCTCCCTTTTTTCCCCCAAGACGGGGGGGGGGGGGTAAGGTGCGTGAACATGCATCGGAAAAGGGAAGTAGTAGAAAGAAAATGACACAAGTCGAAAAGAATGCCCAGCCTTACCGTCCCTTCTATACCTATTAGTGAGATCTCGTCGCAGTCAGAAATCCACCCTAGAGCTTCACGGGACCGCGAGAGACCCTCACTATCCATCATCCATCCTTTCCACATGATCAAACCATATCAATGTTATTTCATTTATTCTCTAACTTACCCATTTCTTCACACCACACAAATCTCTAATACGTTAATTCCTCATTTTATCATTTCTTCTCACACCTAAAACGCCCCTAGATTGTCCATCTGAAAACAATTTACTTTAGATCTATACCTCTTATTCCAGACAATAGTTCCACTACTATACATTAACACGGGTAACAATATACCTATATGCAAGACCCTAGCGCACTCGACTTAGTCCCTTTACATCCACCAAGAATTTAATTGCACCAGCCACCTTCATGCCATTCACAACTTTCCTACTACACTCTGCATCATCCGTTCCCTTTTTATCCAACATATAACCTAAATATTTAAACTCAGACTCTTGTTTCAGCTGTTTACCATCTAGTATAACTTTACACCGAGGAGTGTTCTCACTCACACCATACCCTTACTCTTACCTATGTTTACTTTCAAACCCCTCCTTTTGCACACCATGTCAAATCTATCTACCAATCCTCTCAAACTCTCTTCAGATTCACCACACAAAACCAAATCATACGCTTATAATAGATAGATCACCCTTCACTCTCTTCCATTCTCCTCATTCAAACACCATCCCCTGCCACCCCCACCTCTATTTCTTTCATAATCCCATCCACATATAAATTGAATAACCAAGGAGACATAACACATCTCTGCCTCACTCCGCTGTTAATATTAAACCAATCACTTTCGACTCCATTTATTCTTACAAACGCTTCACTATCGTCGTACATACTTTTGATTACATTCCGAAGCCTTTACTATTTTACAACTTCTCCACTCTACCTATTACTTCCATACTAGTGACTTCATCCCCAAGATACCTATTCGGTCTTGCACCATCAAATCCACACACACATTCACTATCACCTCTTCATTACTCACATCAGTTACGAAAGCACCATCCCTATTCGTTATTTTTTCTAAGCACATTCCCCCTATTCTCATTCTTAACCTTTCACGCTGCTTTCCAGAAAAGCTAATTATTCCCATGTAAGTCCCCATTCATCCTCCATCTAAACTGTTCATTTACCTCTTTTTTTTAAACCTACGTATGCATCTTTTAGTATTCCTTTTTCCTTCTTATATAATTCTAAACATCTTCCTTTTGAAACTTCATCATTGGCTTTTAGTACATTCAACCAAGCTTCTTTTTTACTTTAAACCGCTTGCATCACCTCTTCATTCCACCACTCACTGTTAACATTCTTAATTCCTACTTTAGCATATCCACATATTTCTATTGCACTACTAACAACCCCTTCCTTCATTTGCTTTCAGATTTGTTTAGTTTTAACTTGTTCACATTCAACTGATTTACTTGAAAGCGCTCTTAAATACTTATCCTTATTACCTTGTTCACTTAACTTCTCACTCTTAATCCTACCCACTTCCTTCCTTAACTTGAAAGCGCTCTTAAATACTTATCCTTATTACCTTGTTCACTTAACTTTTCACTCTTAATCCTACCCACTTCCTTCCTTATCACCTTCCTCTCTACCCAAGCCCCCACTAACTCAATTTTACATAAAACAACATGATGATCCGATAATCCCATTCCTAACACCCCCCTCCCCACTGATTTAACATCCAACACATACTTCAACATTTTCTTCTTCACCAAAACAAAATCAATCATACTTTTCACTTCGATACCATCACTACCTTCACCAACTCTAGTATACTTATGATTACTTTTGTGTTTAAAGAAAGTATTACTTACACACATTCCTCTCTCCTCACATAAATCAATCACCTTCCTATCATTCTCATTTTCTCCGGCTCCAACGCCACCTGTTACACCATCCCTTTTTTGATCACCTATCCAACCATTTAGGTCACCCAATACAATCAATCCGAAGCTCCTACTAACCCCATCCAAAACATCATACAGATTATCCCAGAAAATCGCACTCTTCAACATTATCCTCAGATGGACCATATGTCACAACCACACATATCTTGACCTTTTCAAACCTAAATTTAACCATTAGAAATCTTGTACACACACACAAAATCTACCATAGCTCTGTACCACAAGTCACTTATCAGAATTGCAGCTCATTCTCTCCCCCTCTCATTTTCACCGTTTCCTTTCATCTTTGTTTCAGTCACAGCGAGCAAATCAAATTTGCCTTTTCAAATACATCCATCACCTCTCTCCTCAACATTTATTCCTCTAACATTCAATGTACCCATACCGTTCATAAATTTTCGCCAAATAATAGAAGGCCGTATACGACGATCACGGCCTTCTCTGAGGCATGCATTAGCATTCCTGGTAATATGTAAATGGTAGTGGGTAGCCAGCCCAACTACCGCCGTCTCTTTAGTCGCCTTCTACAACACGCAGGACATACTATGTGGGAAAATTCTTTTTCCCCCGCACATAGGGATATAAGGGATAGGGATGTCTGTAAGATGTTGTCTAGAAGAGGGGTGTGGATATATGTATGTGTATATGACATGTGGATAAAAGGTATAGTGTCTCTAAGATGTCTCGAGGATGTGTGTGGAAATGAACGTAGAAAAGAACGGTGAACCATTAGGCACTTGAATGTCTTGGGATACCCTACATACCATAAGCCAAATGGGAGGTAATTCCATCGCTACGAGTATGCGTGCTACTCTACCTCTACTAATATATAATATATATATATATATATATATAATATATATATATAATATATATATATATATATATATATATATATATATTAATATATATATATATAATAAATATTTCCTTTCTTCTTCTTCTCTTATCTTCCTTATATTTTCCCAAGAATGGAGTAAGGTGCGCGACGGGCATGGGAAAAGAAAAGCCTAGTAGAAGAATATGACACACAAGTCGAAAAGAAAGCCCAGCCTTAACGCCCCCTCAGTACCATTAATTGTGGGAACTCATCGCAGTCAGAAATCCAAACCCTAAGCTCATGGGACAAAGCGATGGACCTACTATGGTAGATCGTCCAATGTAAGGGTTCATCCCTTGGCCCAGGTTGGGCCACAACCATAACCCCTTCACAAAACCCCGCATTTACTCCTGTTATGTACCCTTCTTCTCGCCTCTACCAAAACTCACATTTTCTCTCCTTCAAACATTCCTTACTGACTCATCCATTTTTCTTCGGTCTCCAGCCGGTCGTTCCCAACACACCACTCGCCACATACATCCGCTTAACCAACGACTATCAATCATCCTTCCATATGACCAAACATCTCAAAGAACTTTCATATTCTCTCATTTACCCCTTTCCTTCACACCACACCACTCTCTATACGTTCATTCCTCATCCTCTCATTCCTTCTCACACCAGCACAAACCCCTAAAGATTGTCCATCTGAACACATTGAACTTTAGATCTATACTTCTTATTCAGACCATAGTCTCACTACTATAACATACAAGGTAACAAAATACCTCATGTAAACCCTGTCACAAACCTCAAGACTTAGTCCGCTTTACATTCAGCCACGATTTAATTGCACAGCCACCTTTCCTGCCATTCACAACTTTCCTACTACAACTCTGCATCGTCCGTGTATATATATATATATATGATATTATATATATATATATATATATATAATATATATATATATATATATAACTATATATTATAATATATATATATATATATATATATATATTATATTACCTTATTAAAATAGGCATTCTTCTGCCGATTTCCATAGCTGCTCCATGTGTTATCTTCTTCCAAGAGATTTGCGCTCTTTGCTTTTATAAGAAGATTTAGAAGACTGTCTTTAACCTGTAATACATCTTTGTATCTACGTTTTTTTCGGCAAAACGGATTTATTCTTGCACTTCTAGAATTAGAGTTGATCTTAGATTTCCTGAGGCATAAAGCAAACCCTAGTTCAAATACATTACGAAGAAATCTCATTTGATCATAATTCAAAGAACATGCCTCAAATTTTTGTAAATGTGCTTCGTCAATAATATATCTTTTCCTTGAGTGTGAAGAAGAAGAATTTGTGGTGTTTAAAAGATTAAGGAATGTTATCTTTTCAATTTTGCTTTCAATCAGTTTCTGACTTATGTTCTCTGCATATTCTTTCATTTCTCGAAGAGTTTCATTTAAAGGCTCATTATTCTCAATTAGGTCCCTAATAACAATATGTCCATGAACTCTTCTTGGAACTGCTAATATCTGATCAATATCAGAATCCAAATTTGCTGCCAAGTTTGAAGAGCATGGCTGTTGCAACAATCTATTGCTATTACGACGCTTTCTCTTTGATGGGGAACTATCAGAGATTTCTTCATCACTGTTATCTTCATTTTCTCCCAAATCACACTGCTTCCTTTTTAAAGCTTTTGCTTTGTTTCTTTGAACTTCACTTTGATCTCTTTCAGAGCGTTCCTCTAACATCGCAACACAAGTTGGGCAATGCCATTCCGTTGAGGAAGGTTTTAAATTTCCACAAGATATATGAATTCCTGTAGAGCCACAGTAGTAACAAAGAAGTACTTCCCACCGTCTGTAAAGTAAAATAACAGTAAGTGAATTTAATTACCTTTAATTATTTTTCTTTATTCTTCAATTTATATAAATAGTCTCTTCTGAAATTATAGAAGAATGAATACTAAATAAGTTTCAGGAATACGGTTTCCTATTTACTATTTCATAATATTCAATACAAAAGTTAAGCACATTTTTTTTTGTGATATGGGGTATAATAACTTTAAAATGAATTTCTTTAAACTTTCCATAAATAAGGAGAACAATTCAAAACTTAATAAAAAATACTTACGTTCCTTCCTCATCACTATTTCTCCCAGAAGGACATTTGCACACAGGGGCTGTACATCTAATTGGTCTCTCAAGCAATTCTTGATAAGCATTTGGAACAAGCTCCCAGCTTGCATCTCTGTAATATATATATATATATATATATATATATATATATATATAATATATATAACATCTATATATATATATATATATATAGATATATATTATAATATAATATATATATATACAATAATATATATAATATATATTATATAACATGCCTTTTTTTTTAACGTGCTTTAATCCCAATTTCGACCGGAGAGGCTTCGAGGGTCTTGTAGATGTCCTAGAATGAGATTTGCTGACTTTGCGAATGAGTCACTTCACTAATGTATCAAAGGGGAAGGCTGGACTTTCTTTTCAACTTCGTCATATTCTCATCTCACTAAACTTTTTTGTTTACCGTTAGCAATGACGCACCTTACTCCCAGTTATGGATAGAAGGTCGTGTGTGTGGTTGGTGGTTGGTGGTGGTAGGTGTATGCATGATGAATTGATGATGATTTGATGATGAGATTGATGATGTATTGATGATGAAAATATATAATATTTTAATTTTATATATATATATATATATATATATTATGATATAATAATATATATATTAAAATATATATATAATAATATATATATATATATATATATAATATATATATTAATATATAGTTAATATTATATATATTAATTATATATATATATATATATATATTATATATATTATATATATAACATAATATATATATATACTATATAATATAATATAATATATATTATATTATTAATATATATTTAGATAAACTCCTTTCGCAATCTTGCTTTCGTAACTTAAGAAATGGATGTGAGGGGAAGTGTGAAGGTAATACTTTCGAAATATCTGCAAAACACTGCAATACATGAAGAGTTTGGTATGAATGTGTGGGAAATTTGAGGGTGCAAAGAAGGAGATAGGTATTTTGGGGATTGAGGTCATTTAAGGAGGAGTAATGGGTAAAGTGAGAAGAAAGGTTGAAGAATGGTAAATGCTGCAGGTATTAGATGAAATTATTGTGAAATGATAAAAAGCGGAGCAAGATGGTGATTGAATTGGATCTTGAAGTTGTCTGTAACAAAAGTTTAATGGATGGTTATCGTTACCGAGGGATATGTTGAAGAGAGCAGTAATGAATAGAACACTTATAAAAGGTAAGGGGGGATTACTCGGTAACTTGTAGGAATTATACGGGACATAGTTTAATGATTATTGTAGGGGAAGATATCATGCTGGTCAATTTTGGTTCGAATTCAGTGCGCCCTCTTCGAGTGACGCAAGGACGAATTGTGAAAGGAACGATGTGCATTTTTAGAATTGATAGAGGAATGGCGTGGATCAAATCTTTTACATTGGAAACAAATGATTGGGAAATTGAGGGAGAAGAATAAATTGATTTAGGTTTTTTTTTGGGATTTGCAAACAGGCGTATGATAGGAATTAACTAGAGAAGCTCTTAATGGCAGTTGTCAGTGATATATGGTGTTTTTGATAGGTTTTCGAATAGAATCAAAAGTATGTTGGACGATAGTGAAGCGGTGTAAGAATAAATGGAGTCGTAGAAAATGATTGGTTTAATATTAATAGCGGAGTGAGGCAGGAATATTAAGTTATGTCTTCTTGGTTATTCAATTTATATGTGGATGGGGTTATGAAAGAATTAGAGGTGGGGTGGCTGGGGAAGGTATTAGACTGATTGCAGAATTGGCATAGATGAGCCGAGGGTTGCCTTGCTTACTGTGTATGAAAGATGATTTTTGTTTTGTGGTGAATCTGCAGAGCATATTGACGAGGATACGTAGAGGGGGGTCTGACAGGTTGTAAAAGGAGGGGTTCTTTTGAAAGTAAATGTAGATAAGGACAAGTTATGGTGTGGAGTGAGGAGAGTCCCCGCAGGAGAAGTCATGTAGTTTAGAGGTGGGAGAACTGGACAAGTTGTCCGAATTTTAAATATCTAGGATGTTTGTTGGATGAAAAGAGAACGGATGGTGCAATTAAATCCTTGCTGGATGTGGTCTTGAGTGCGGTAGGGTTTTGCATGAGGGTAGGTTGCTACCCGAGTTAATATGTAGTAGTGAAACTATGGTCTGGAATAAGAGGTATAGATCTAAGATACAAAGTGTTCAGATGGACAATCTTAGGGGAGTGTTAGGTGTGAGAAGAGTTGATAAAATGAGGAATGAACGCATTAGGGAGTTGTGTGGTGTAATGAAAGTGGGTAAATGAGAATAAACGAGATTACATTGAGATGGTTTGGTCAAATGGAAAGGGATGGATGAGTAGGTCAGTTGGTTAAGCGGATGTATAGTGGTTTGTTGGCTGGAACGGTAAGAGAAAAAGTTGGATTGAGCCGGATTGAGTGAAGGAATGCACTGAAGGAGGAATGTTGAGTTTGGCAGAGGTGGGAAGAAAGGTGTATAACAAGAAAGAGTGAATGGCGGGGGTTGTGGGCTTTGCCCAGGAGATGAACTTCACATTGACGAGATACCACAGTGAGGGTCCGTCGCGGTCTCGTAAAGTTTCAAGTGTAAATTTTTTGATTGCAACCCGATTCTCACTGGCGGGTATAAAGGGGACGGTAAAAAGTGGGAGGGCTTTATTTTCAACATTTGTCAGGTTGTTTTACTACTTTTCTGTTTTGGTGAATGGTACGCACCTTAACCTGAAACTGGGGATAGGAGAAAGATTGAGTTGATATAATAATAATAAAATAATAATGAAATATATATTATATATTATTATATATATATTATATATATATATATAATATATATATATATATATATATATACTCTAATATATATATATCTCTAATTTATATATATATATATATAAACTTTACTGATCAGGAACAAAGATCCCTTGACGTAGCATTTCAGAGGTAAAAATATTTTTATCATTGCAAAGAGGACACTTGAAAAAATATCCTGCACTCAAAGCTAATTTCTGAAACAAAAATTTAAATTTTAAAATGTAAACTTATTCTTTTTAACCTTTTCTCCTAAAATAATTTTACATAATAGTTTTCCTTACCTGAATACATTTTTTATGGAACCATGATGACCTTTTGCAACAAGGCGGCCAAACAGCGTGCTTAGGATCTGCTTCCATGGACTCTAGGCAAATGGGACAATCCAACGTCAGTCCCTTTCCTTGACCATTTTGGTACTTTCTATGTTTTGAACACATTGAACTTCAAGAAAAAGAAATAGATTCAGTAATCATTTACATGATAACGATAATAGTGAAAAAATCATAATGATAATTATTATTATTTAAAAAAAAAAGAAAAAAAAATGAAATTAGATTTTAAATTTCTTAATATACATCCGATTTCGACTGAAGAAAGTCCACAGAACAGCATTTAACATGCTCTAAAATGTACATTTCTAGACTTTTCTGTGTCTCTTAGTTTACATCATATTTGCCTTTGAATTTTTTTTTTTTGTTCACTCGCGTAAATGCCAATCAAACTTTTTGTTGAAATGACTTCATACTTGAGCTACATATAGAAAACATATAAAGGAAAATCCCTTGTCATCCCAGTTTTCAATTCAGATTTAAATTTTTCCCTTGAACAGCGCAAAAATGGTTGTGTAAACAAAAAATTTATCTAAATAAAAAATGTGTATTTCACCCAATTATACACGCTCTAAATATTTCATACACTTCGTATGGATAAGAAACATCGCGATTTGTCCATTTCTGGAAACCAACTTTATTTTTTCACCATTGGAATTTGTCCCCAATTGGGAGCTGATGGCAAAACGCATCTCCAAGGATTTTGGTATTTATATTTTCTATCCACAGTTTTCAAGTGGATATTTCAAAAAAAATTTCAAATGCCAATAGTATGCAAACTAAAAGAGAAAGAAGAAAAAGTCAGTAAAGAACCATTTAGAGCTTGTTAAATGCTGCATTTTGCGCTTTCTTCGGTCAAAAATAGAATGCATATTAAAAAAAAAAATTTGTGCCCAAATTTCATTTTTCAAATTATTTAAAAACTCCACCCCATGAAAACTTTACTTTTCCCCTAAAATTAACCTACCATATCAAAATCCTAACTTTTCCTTACCTAAAATTATCTGTGAAAATATACTGAGCACAACTGTCTAACCCGCAGGGAAAATGATATACTCTTTTGCAATTTTTGTAACTGCATCCTATGGTAGCACCCTTTAGTCCACAATGTGAGCATTTCTGAAAATTAAAACGTAGCATTCAATATATATATATATATATTAGGGATGCCCGATATCTAAAAAATATCGATAAATCGATATATCGATATTTTAAAAAATATCATATCGGCTTCGATATTATCGCCAGAAAAATATCGATATTCGATATATCGATATATTATAATCCTATTATAATTTAATATATATATTATATATATATATTATATATATAATAATATAAATAAATATATATATATATATATATAATATATATATATATATATATAAAAATATATATATATGGAATTTATAAGTTGATTGACCCCGTTAATTATTAGGTTAGGTTTTATATTGTAGGGGTTAATGTTGTGTTGTTATCTTTAAATCTAGGAGTTAGTTTACCCAAAAAATTTAATGTATTTACCTAAAATTTGCATTTAAAATAACGATACATTAAATAGTTGATTTTACGACTTCCCTGGAGTCACCCACTTTATAAATAAGCCATATATAAATATATATATATATAATATATATATATATAATATATATATATTATATTATTATATTATATATATAATATATATAATATATATATTAATAATATATAAGTAATATTATATATATATTAGCCTCCAGATACGGCGACCCGCCATACGTTAAAAAAACAAGCGATAGCATACACTAAAATCTGGAAATACATTTTTGGAAATCAGGAGCAATTTTGAGTTAGAAAAGTACAAAAATAAATTAAAAACTAACAAAATAAAAAAAAAATGAAAAAGTGACATAAAATTTTAGAGAATATTCGATGTTTTCTTTTATTCTTTTTCAACTCAGATCTTCTTGTCAACCTCTAATTTGCATTCTTTAAACATGAGCAGTTGTTAGGTATAATTTTTACAGTATTATGATTTAATACGTTAAGCTTACTATTATTAATATATATAATATATATATATATATATATATATATAATATAGACTTATATATTATATAATATATATAATATATATATATATATATAATATATATATAATAATATATGCCCAGTATGGCCGCCTTCTCGGTGAGCCGCGGTGGGGGTCCTGTACCGTGACTCAATGATATATAATATATATAATTATATTATATATAGAGTATATATATATTATATCATATATAAATAATATTTTAATATTATATATATTATATATAAATATATATATATATATATATATATATATTTGTATCCGATCTCCCGTTCACGTGTGGCCGTAAGTAACTTTGTCTAGTATATATATATATATATATATATATTATATATAATATATATATTCATATATTATAATATATTATATATATATATATATATATATATATATATATTAAAGAGAGAGAGAGAGGAGAGAGAGAGAGAGAGAAGAGAGAGGAGAGAGAGAGAGAGACAAAGAGGAGAGAGGAGAGAGAGAGAGAGAGAGGAAGAGAAGGAGGAGAGAGGAGAGAGAAGGAGAGAGAGAGAGAGAGAAGAGAGAGAGAAGAGAGAGAAGAGAGAGAGAGAGAGAGAGAGAGAAGAGAGAGAGAAGAGAGAGAGAGAGAGAGAGAGAGAGAGAGAGAGAGAGAAGAGAGAGAGGAGAGAGAGAGAGAGAGAGCAGAGAGAGAGAAGGTTTAATTTAAAATAGAAAAAAAGATTTATAGAAGAAAAAAGTGGTAGAAATAGAAAAGGATCTTCACTCTTCAGGTCTTGCGACTTTCAAGTTCCAAACTCAAGAGTGAAGACTAAGTTGTGTAGAAAGGAGTTTATGTTGATCTAGGAATTGGGGGTTTTTTGACTTTTTGTGGACGAGTGAATAAATTAAATAAGGAAAATCACGTTTCACTAGAAAATTAAACAATAATCATAAATAACTTTTTTTCGTATTAAAAATGAAAAATAACGATTAAGTATTAATGAAGCTCAGGAATCTTCAAAATGATTTCATATTAAGTAACAAAATAAATATTGAAATTCTAACAACGAATTAATTTAAATTGATGGCAGACAACTGATACTTGGACGACTCTGAAGTCTGGATCTTAGAAAATCTATTAAAATTTAGTAATAAAATGAAAATTTAAGAAGTTCGAACTGGTGGCCAGACGACTATCATAAGAAAAGCTGTATATAGTTACCCCCAATACTAACTTTTAGTAATAAGTAATTATGAAAACGTATTAGTAAATTACATATTTAAGCGAAACCATCGTAATCGCCAGTAGATGTTTAAACTAGTCGTACTCGGTATGTTAACTGTAAACAACTCACAGGAGTCCTGTTCTGTATTACATTTCCGCAATGATTATCTTCGTCACACTGAACACACTCCACAGAGTACACGTAATCCAGATCAGGCTTGTCTCGAAAGTGACTGCAAGGCTTTTAACGTCTACAGAATGAATAAATAAATAAAAATATTTCATTGAAAAAGGAAAATTAAAACTATATATTATATTTTTTAATTCCCTTCCTTTTATTCAATGTAGCTCAAGTTATTTATTCTTTTTAATTATTATATATATAATAGTAAATATATAATAGTATAAAATATATAATATATATATATATATTAAATATAAATATATATATATATATTATATATATATATATATATATTACAAAAGCCCAATACTTATCACAATGCAGAGGTCTCAAACCTATTTCGGCTACCGCCCACTTTGAAAATCAATTATTTTTCAGCGCCCCCCAATTGTAATTTTTTTACTTTTACCAAACTTAAAAACCACAATGACATATATGTATATAAATATATATATATATATTATATATAATATATATATTATATATATTATGATATATAATATATTAATATATATATATATATTATAAATATAGTTATTAAATATAGTATAAAAATAAAATATAAATCAAAAGGACAAAATATGAACTAAAATTACTAATAATCGATGTTGTGCATCTTTCTCTCTTTATTTCAGATGAATTTTAAAATATAGTAGATGAAATTACAAATCGGCCATCGCCCCCCTAAACCACTTCAACACCCCCCATTTTTTTCTAGGCCCCTCACCGCCCCCCTTTAGGCCTCCAGCGCCCACAAGGGGCGTTATCGCCCACTTTGAGAAAACTTATCATCTAATGCATCTAAAAAGACTAACTGATTGATATGCTTAGTTGTCAATCTTATCTTGTTTTAGGTTACCACTAGAAAAAAGTTAAGCAGTTACTCTAGAGTTACAAGTAAGCAATCTTTCATAAACATTAGCAGGGAAAGGAGAAAGTATGTGGAGTGAAAGGAAAGGCTGGAACATTATCCACATTGAACGCTGAATAACTGAAATATGATTATGAATACTCAGAAAATAATTTGACTATGTGTATGTGCCATGTCAATCCCCCCCCCTCTCCCTATTTTTGGTTCTTCAAAAAACTAAACCCAAATTTTTCGCGTTTTATTTTTAAAACTCATTGGGGGACGAACGGAGAACGAAATATGGGGGAAAGAGAGTTTCATCAGCTTCAGGTGTCGGGAGGGAGGGATTAAGATTTATTTTTTCTCTGCCTTTTAAAAAATTTTTTTTTTTGGAAAAGAATATTCGGCTTTCGATATAAGAAAAAATAGCGAAATATCATAGATCGCCAAAAAATATCGATATAACGAGCCAAAAATATCGATATTTTTTGGCCTCCCTAATATATATATAAATATATATATTATATATATATATTATATTTTATATATATATATAGTATATATTATATTATATATATATAAATAATATTATATATATATATAATATATATATATATATAATTCATTAATTATTATTATATATCTTCATCCAAACTCAGATTGGATGAGAGTGAGTTAGCAATACACCAGAACATAATAGTAGTAGAATAATATGATGGAAGTCAAAAAGAAAGCTCCCCATTACTGTCCCCTTTATACCCCCAAGTAGAGAATCGTCACAGTCATAAAAACAACCTATCGGTTCCTAAGACTGCGATGGTAATTTCACTAATGTATCTCGTCAATTTTGGTTCATCCCCCTGGCAAGGTCCACAACCATACCCTCACAAAACCCGCCATTCACTTCCTGTTATCACCTTTCTTCTCGCCTCTGTCAAACTTCTTCTCCTCGCCTTTGTCACTGACTCAATCCACTTTTGTTTCGGTCTCCCAGCCGGTCAACATACAGCACACTCAACCCACTATATATCCGCTTAACACCAACCAGTCCATCATCCATACTTCCATATGTCCAACCCATCTCCCTTAATACACTCTCGTTTATTCCTCATTTTACCAGCCTTTCTTACCTACCACACAACTCCATAATTGCGTTCATTTCCTCATTTATTCAATTCTTCTAAACCTAACACGCCCTAAAGATTGTCCATTCTGAACACTTTTACCTTAGGATCTATAATGAAAGATATTAAGTATAAGCAAAAATAACGTTTTCCTTAAAACAAAGAATAAACAGAAAACGCTTTAACGTTACACCTTTTATAACATCTTACATCTTTTCTACATTTTAAACATTTTAAAATAAAAATAAGGTCTTTTTTAAAATATGGTTTTAAAACACAGTAAAAATAACAAAATATTTTTGTTTTTTTAAAACCCCATAAAAAAAATGGGATATAGCCTATATGAACACAAGGCAAATAATGTGAAAGCCTTTCTTGCCCGCATTTCCATAATTCACTTTTCCCTCCAAAAAGAACAAAGTTTGGCGGGTGATTGAAAAAACCAGCGAAATATTTAACTAATAACTATTTTATATATTGATATAATTTATAAACTAAACTGAAAGTTCTCAAGACTTTATTCTCTTGGTAAAGTTATTATAACTTAATTTTTAGATTCATGTTATTACAAAATATCTTTTATTATATATCATAGAAATAACATACAAAATAAAATATATTTATATTTAAACATAAGTTCAATCCTCCGCGTAGCAGTTGGAGTTTTATCTACGGTATCTGGGGGGAAGAATTAAAACTCGACTGCGAACACGTTGGTGGCGCTGGTTTGGGACAGCCGCCTTAATGTTCGATTTCCTGTAGTCCCCCCCATGTTACCCTCTGAAAAGGGGATACAGCACGTTAAAAGATAGTTTTTTTTGTTTTTTTTAATGTTACATATGCGATATTATAAAATAGTTTAATAAATAAATATTTTTTTTATATATTTCTTGATTTTGATAATAAAATAGTAATAAAAATAGTAATAAAAAAGTATAAAAATATGTATAACAAATGTTTAAATGTAAATGTATTTTATTTTGTATGTTAATTCTATGCTATATAATAAAAGATATTTTGCAATAACCTGAATTTAAAAATTAAGTTAAAATAACTTTACCAAGAGAATAAAGTTTTGAGAACTTTCAGTTAAGTTTATCTTGTCCTTTCTACTAAGAAATAACTTTTAAGGATAAAGATAGGCTTAACAAGTTGGGTGTCCAAGTTTTGTTCTGATTGACGAGGAAGTCAAGCAGAAGGTAATCCTGCCAACAAAGAGGCTTTGCAAGCTCTGGGATATCAAGAGGCCCTCTCTCTCTCTGACCTACAAAGAGGACCTCTCCCTCTTTCTCTGGTCTACCAAGAGGCAGGCTCTCTCTCTCTGGCCTACTAAGAGGCATAGATTCAAGAAGCTACGTTTCCTTCGACCTAAAAAGAGGTCCATCTTACCACCAAGAGTAGTAGTTCTGCTACTCGACCTAAAGATAGAAGTTCGCGAGTAGCTTGGTTACTCATCCACAGAGATAAGTTTGAGAGTAGTTTTGCTACTCTCCACCAACAACAAGTAGAATAGTTTTGCTATTCATCTCTGGAATAAGTTGGTCAGTAGTGGCTACTACACACCTACAAGTGAAAATAACAAAAGAGAAGACCCAGAAGAACACCCAGCCTCCTGCCAGCGTCTTCAATTAGCCCACATCCCTATCACCAAACCACTACCAAACACCTATAAATTGGTGATCCAGGAAGTGCTTTTAAGTTTTACTGAAAAATTATCCTACACATAAACGCCACTATTGTCAATTATGCCAGACGAAACAGAAGAGAATAATGAACAAAAAAATAAAGTTTCCCTCTACGTCCTATGAGATAATTTTGAGATCAGTTCTTCTGACTCCTCAACCAACTTTACCAGACCAGTCCTGCCTCCCATTCTCTTGGGAAAGTTCATCAATGGCCACTACCACTTCAACCAAACCTACGGCCAAAAAGAAGATTGAGGTGTCTTACATTATAAACTTTCGAAGTGGAGAAGCAATCCAAGATATAAAACAACAACTCCCTCCACTTTAAAACTAGTGAATCCTGAAAAAAAGACCTCCCTCTAAAGGACGCCTTCAGATAACTATAACAACAGTGAAGATGGGAACTTAAGCACATCGTTATTTCCAGTCTCTTCAACCCTCAGTCAAACTTTTCTAATGCCATTGAAAATAGCACGTATTAATTCTTATGATTCTTACACTTTTTGTTTCCATTAGATATTTATATTAATTATATGTAATATTTCTTTCACTTGACAAGACTTTTCGCTAAAAAAAAATATTAAGTGAATTTTCCGTAACATTATGAAATTGTAAAAGACCATCGTTTCTAAAATAGTTGAAACTCTCCTAAGCGAACGCAGCGTATAGGGAGTCGCCTCTGAAAATAATAATATTATATATATTATATATATACTCATAAAATAAACGATATATATATATATATATATATATATATAAAAAATATTTGTAAAAATATAAACATAAAATCAGCAATTTATATATATATATATAATATAATATCACAAACAACTAATAAAAGTTAATACTATACCTAAGAAAAAAAGTATACACCAGCCATTTTTAAACTCAAAGTGTATTTGAACACATCTCAATAAGACTCTATTCTTAATATTAATACAATATATCAACTTAAACTCGAACTTGAGGAACACCTCAAACTTTTCTCAGCCTAAGCAAACACAATCATTAAGCGTAGTCTAATTACTATCTCCATTAGTTTGAAAAGCGTAGGCGTTATAAACCTCACTCTACTGCATTTTTATCTTTAATATCTCAAATTGAACACGTTGTGATAATATATATAAATTGTTTTAACATTTAATTTAGAATAATAGTTTTTAATATGTAAGGGGCGTTAAAGAAAAAATATTATCTTAAATGGAAGAATCTTTGCGACTTTTGAAAAATGTGAAGGTTATGTCTGTTTTCATTAACATAAGTTATACGATATATACAAACATTTTACGCCTTCGATTTAGCGTGTGTTTTATAATGCCTTTGCAAAAAGGCACCTCGAGTTATTATGCATCACTTTTCTCTATTTCCACAAGTTTTATGCTCGCAATTTGAGTTATGTTAGGTGCTCTTCACACTCAGAAGAGCCCAAAGGAAAAAAAGAGTTGAGGCTATAATCTTTTTATTCATAATATAAGCAGCATAGTGTTTATAAATCAACTTATATAGGTATATACCTAATACTTGTATAACTATATAATAAATTGTATACTAATATTTTGATATTACTCAGTTCATATTATTTATCTTGAAAAAATTTTTATATATGAGTATATTACTGTATGTAAAAATATAAGTTTAGAAATGTAACAAACGTAATTAATGTATATATAAAATTTAATATAATACATTTTCATTTATAAACATAAATTACAGGTTTTAAAACAATATATAGGTTTGAAGTTTTATTTATATTTTAACGGTAATTTCGTGTTATATTATTTACGCATATTATGTATTAAAGAAGTGAAAAAATATATGATAAATAAATATACGCTTATCCACGAAGAGGATTTTAACGATTACGCTTAATTTCTCGTTTTTTAGGTATTGGATTGTATCGCTATCGATTTGGCTTATGGGTGAATAGATTATGTTCGATTTGGTTTATTTTATGTCGGAAAGATGTAGTCAATCTGCACGTGGGAATCTGTCGATTAAGAGTAATTTTTCCGTTGAATCATCGTTGGTAGTAATTGTTGAGAGAACAATGTGCGTTTAGGAGGTGGTAAGGTGTGTGGAGCAAAACGAATCGCTTATTACATACATTTAGCATACATCGAATTGTGTGAGCCAACATTTACGTTACGATATAGTGTAATATGAATAAAAAGAAAATTTCGGACGAGAGGAGACGAATTAAGAAATAGTGAAAATTGTTAATAAAATTTATAAGTAAGTTAATATAAAAAATAATACTAAAGTTTATAAAGATTAATTTTTGTCTTGTTAATAAACATTTCGTACAGCACAAGTAGCGTATTATATGAATAGGATTAATATAGGTAAAGAACTATAATGTATATAATCATATAGGTGACTTAATTAGTTATAATGTATGGTGTTTGGGTAGCGTATTAGAGGGTTCTGATATAGGTAATCCCTCATAATAGTATATTCGTTATAAGTACTGAAGTAGAGTGATAATGATACGTATAGTATAAAGATAATTAATAGTATATATTATATATATATATATATAATATATAGAATGGGCTAGAAGAAACTCAAGATATAGTTTGATATCGCGAGTTATGGAATAAAATTATTTTTAGCGTCAGCATTATCTTTACACGAAACTAGGAAATATGTGTCTCCCCCTTGGGTTATCTTAAATCGTGTAATATGGATGGGTATGAAAGAATTAGAGATGGGCGGTGGCAGAAATGGGGTGTAGTGTTTTAGATCGATCATAGACGCTAGTGATTGTGAAAGGACATTAGATTTGGTAGAGTCACTATAGTATATGAGTAGGGTCCTACGTAACTATATATGCGGATAATTGGGTTTTTATATATATATATATAATTATAATATATATATATATATATATATAGTAATAATTATGTGTGTAGTATAATCTTGTAGAGAGTTGAGTGGAATTGGTAGAGTAAACTTTGGGCATAGTGTGTGTAAAAGTAGTGAGGGTTTCTGAGAAAGTAAATGTCAGATAAGAGTTAAGGTTATGGAGTTGTAAAATAGTATATCAGGCACGCGACCCCTACTCCACGCGGAGTCTGTAAGCCGAGACGGGTAGTAATTACGGATAGAGGGTGGGACGTCTCTACCTGGAAATACAGCCTCGTCTTAAGGGTTATGAAAGATAGTTGCGAGGAGGAAGCACTCACCCGTGTCTATGCGCAAAATGAACAGAAGAGCGGAAGGTGTGCGGGAGGAGCATGATGTCCCCACCGAGTATGGGGTGAGGGAAAATAAGGTTTTCCTAGTCCCTTTCGTTCCGAGATGGCAAGGCAGGCCGAGAGTGGAGCGCCCCGGAATATCGTCTCTAAGCTATTCGAGAGGGACTCGTGTGTCGTGGATAATGCTTGGCGTGAAAGTTAGGACATATTAGTTTAGAAAGACAGGCTAAGGTGTTTTTTTCTAAAACTATTACATGTGGGGGTTTATGACTCAAAAAAGGTACCCTGTGTGTACCTTGTGTTAAGATACTCGCGATTGATTTTAATTTTGTTTAGAAACTAACTATAGTGTCGTGTGACCCATCAAAGGGAAGTTAGTGATTCACGCACTCTCAAAGTGTATCGAGCACGGGTGTAGTCAGCGATGGGTCTGCTACTCAGATGCTTAGGGGCGTGTTACCTTGTTGACCGAAGAGAAAAACGATGATGAAGGATAATGAACTGAGTATCCTCCCCTATCTGGTAGGAGAGAGTGTACTCCGGAACCCCCGCTCTTTGGTATTTGTGTTGTGGTAGTGTATCGGACAAAGGGGGTAATGAGGGGTGGGTTCCTCCGCGTAACCCTCCCTAATCGGGAAAGTACGTTGAGAGGTATGTGGAGAATCGTTCCCTCCCCATTACTGTTCCCCGTCGGCTCGAGCCCCCCTAATGGGCCGTGATTTATATTTGGTCATGTGGAAAGACGATATAAATAATGACCAGTTCGGCTTGGTTAAGCGGATTGATATATAAGTGTTATAATGAGTGTGTATTGGGTAACGAGCCGGCTGGGATACATACCGGAAGGAAAGAGTGTGAATTGTGCAGTTACATTATCGACTCAGAATGTCTTGAAGTAGGATAGACGATATGTAGTTGACGCTCATTGGCAGTGAGTATGATATAAATAAGGTGTACATAATAGTATAGTGATATATAGTGTAATGGTGAGTAAGGTGGTATTGTGACAGGAGGTTATGGTATGTGGCCCACCTGGCATAGTAGGGATAAATATACTACCTATTAACACTTGTTACGATATATATTATTAGCTCATACTAATATAATCGCGGGTTACCTGGGGGCTGTGATTATCTCACCATCGCTATTATTATATATATAGTATATATATTAGGTATCGCGTATGTGAAATGATTATCACTAGAGTGAATTATTCATATGTAACTGTATTGAGATGATAGTTCTCAATAATAGTGAGTATTAAGATGAGGTAATGGACTATATATATATGAGTAAAGGCTTTGGCTATTATTCTTTTCGGACTTATATGTATGCACATATAATTATCTTATCTAACTAACCTTTATTCTATATAGGGTATTCGGGGTGTCGACCATGTACCCTGTCAAATGACCTTTCCACCACTAAGTATTGTGGTGAATATAGCAAGAATATATGATAAAGAATATATATAAGGCCTCCCATACTATTCTACTTGATTAGTATTTATAATATTATATATATATACTATTAATATATTAATATTATATTTTATATATATAATTAATATATATATATATATATATATAATATAATATATATTATTATATATATTAATATAATATTAATATATATTATAATAGTATATATTATATATATATTTATATATATATATTCCTAAGTAGGCTCGTGATAGGTATATATCACATTGAGCCAGCTGTTCTAATAGACTGCTCAAGCACTCACAATACACACCAATTGGTGCGAGGCAACTTTCGAATCATAATCATAGTAATAATGTAAACTTAACTTAAAAAAAATAAATATCTATTATATATAATTTTACACATTTTTATTATTTTTATATATTTTTTTATACCAAATTACAAATTTCCATTACTTTTATATAAAATATTTTATATGTAAGCACAGATCACGAACTATGCGATGTAACAATGGCACGTGCAACTAAATATTGTAGACTTAGGTGCAATTAATTACTTTTTTTTCTTTATCTACGTAGAAACATATAATTTTATGTACATATATAGGAAATGAGATATAAAAGTTAATTAATTAACTTTTCTAAAAAAGTAATTTATTAATAGTAATGAAAAATAGTGAAAATGAGTGAGAAAAATAAATAATAAATAAAAAATATAAAAAAAAAAAAAAAAAATAATTTAGGCAAAAAGTTATAGATGGCTACGCACACATAAAAGGCGTGAATTGTATATATTAATACCATCTTTGTATAGATTATCATTAGGTAACAAGTTCTGCTGTACTTCCTTTATATAATTGACTAAACTTACAATCTATCACACTTATTTTGTTTTATATAAACATATTCTTTGCGTATATAAAAAGATTTTTTCTCAGCTCTATAAAAGATGACTATATTACCTATAATTGTACGAGATTCTAACGCTCATAAAGTGATATAATTCCATGAGGCGACATCGCAGTACACTCGTTAGTCTACTCTATTGCCTCGTCAGTCACGAGTCGTTTTATAAGCCCTTGGATTATCTATTGAGAGAGTTCACGCTAATTGAGTACAGACTCGCGACTCTTTTCTTCAATAGAGAAATCGTCTAGAGGTTATCGATTATAAACTTCGTTCTATAACTTTGTTATTAAAATTGTTGGTGAGGAAAGAGTATAGTGTCATGCCTGCAAAATGATCAGATTACGCATATATTATCATAGTGCTAAATGTATATAGAACTATTGAGTGCTAGAAATTGGATAACCACAAAAAGAGTAGATAGTGAAGCATCATACTACCAGCGCATCACTATGAACTCGATCGAATAACTCCCTAATTATTATTAAACCTACATATGTACCCAATCGTTTATGAGAGCTCAACGTGTCTACGGTTACGATCATCTCCATAAATAATAAAAACACGAGAGTGAAACACTTATAATACTCAGAGATCGTGAACATAGTACTTAGGACTTAGCTTCACACTCACACTCACAATCGGAAATATTAAACTTGTGTTTACTAAGTTGTGTTTATATTCTACTCTGACGAGTCTCACAAACTCCTTATTTAAGTTATCACTCGTGTGTTTATCTGCCCCACTTAAATATGTGATAGATCAGCATCTACTAGATATAAAACATAAAACATTTACTCCGTGACATCCGAAATGAACCATATGTTCTCGGATATGAGAACTAATTTAATTCAAGTATAGTATTTAGGAAATTCAATAAATATATTCTAGTAGAATTCTTGTGCAAAGAGGAAGATGCTAACGAAAATACTGCCAATTAAAAACCCTAATATTACTTATTTTTATTTATCTAGAAAGGGAAGACTCTAGGAAAAGTTTAGATATCAAGCAAATTTTTAGAAACTAATTTTTCTTTTTTTTTATATATATATATATATGGAATAAAATAAATTTATTATATAAAATGAGGTAATAAATATATACAACTAGAATGCATAGCATAGCGATGTTGTGCGTCATTTCTTTTTCTTTAGCTGCACTTGTTATAATTTAATATATAATAAAATTTAGCACAATCACAAACTTGCCCTCATTCATTTATCAATTCGTGTGTCTCACATGGACGGTAACGAAAACAAAGTGTCCAGGGCCCTCTACACGACAACAATTTTTAGATCACTCCTATGTGTCACACACCAATCAATATTTAAAAATACTATTTTTGAAACAAGTTGCAATTTAGTATTGTTAATCATCATTACGCTGAATGAGAATAATCACACTCACGCTTAGCCACCTTGAGAATTTTTATAAAAAGTCTAATACCTTGCTTTGGCAATACAGCCAACAATATCTTTCGATATTAAAAGATGTAACTTACTAAAAAAACTCATTATTCTACATATATAATAATAAAGCAAGAATAAATAATAATATCGAACTAAGTATACAAGCAAGTTTAATATAATAATAAAGCTTTGATAATTTTATAAGTATATATTTTTATTAATATATATTGATTATTATAATTTATAATTTTAAGCTTTTATAAATATAGTGTATAGATTAATAATAATGATCTATCATAATAAATAATAATTTATCTTATGCATAAATCTAAATAAAGTAATATATATATGACTTAAATATATGTAAACTTAGATCAAGTATACGTATATTCTTTTTAAAACTGGCGGTTTATTTTTTATTCCTAAGTACTATTTATATTTACATTATAATATTATTAAATAATTAGGATAAATGTTGATATTTATATAATATATTTTTTTGTATACTACCATTAATTCTTCTCACTAATTACTCTAACTCAATTTCACTGGGATAGTAGTAAGTACTATTATTAATTATACTAAATAATTTTTTATCGAATTACTATTATTTATAAATTTATTGTTAAAACTCAAAAATTGTCTGAATGGAACTTAACTGCTAATTAACTGTACATGAAAATTAACATAAAATAAAGATATTTATTAGTCATTATTATTCCTGCCAATAACTTATAGTCTATACTAGCACTACTTATTTACTACAATATACAAGATCATAATATAAGTGATTTTAAAATAAAAATTTCACAATGTAAAAATTATTGATCATTGATTACCACTCATTAGAAACTCTTATGTAAATAAATTAAATATTATATAATACTCTTTGGAGTACAAGTGTAGTAAATATCTTAATTATCACCAAATCTAAATTTATAAATATATAAATAGGGAGAAAAAAGATAGAACTTGACGAGTTATTGGTGTGATTATCACTCTATTATAAGCTCCTCTAATCTTAAGTATTGTGAATAATATACTTGCTTAGATACAGTATACCTTTACTTGTCTTTCATTTTCAATCTTATTACTATGTAATTAAAAATAAAACTATATATACGCAGGCAATAAATATGTAACAATTTACTTTATTCTAAAAATGTGCAATAGTATTCTTTGCACCAATTTTATTTATACTTCTTCCCTATATAATCTCAGTATATAGTTTAGATGACAAAAGATGACTATAATGTGAGCTAGAGACCTCATTTTCACTATTACTTTTAATATATTGGGACATACACAAACACTCTACTTTGAGTGAATATATAATAAGGATATATTAATCGTTCACATATACTAATCAATTATCTATCGTGCTAATGAATATAGATGGAATTACATTATATTCATATGTGTATATATATATGTGAGTGAATCATGCTCTGTCGCTTTTCTATTTGGAGAATTATGTTCTGATCTATGTCTGTGGGAAGGAAAATATATCAATATAAATGTAACATAATTATTAAATAATAAATAATTATATAATATAATTTAAAAATATAAATATAAATGAATAATAATAATATAATAATATAAATTATATATATATAATTTAATATATATTAATATAATATATTATATATATAATATATATATATTATATTATATATATTATATAATAATATTAATATTATAATTATATATTATAATATATTATAAATTATATATATATATATATATATATATTAATTATATATAATAATAATATTATATATAATATAATTTACATTATATTATATTAAAAGTTAGATTAATAATTTAAATCATAAATTAGTGTTTATACTTTATACATACTCATTCTGAAATCGGCCTCAGTAAATTATACCTTTTAAATAATTAATGTCACAAATGTTATTATTAATTTAAATTATAATCTCTCTCTCTTCAGATTGTATACCCCATTTAATTCTTTGTTTCCTCGCGAAATGTGTATGTACTTTGGGTACACTTAAAATTATTAGGTTAAGGTGCATGGACGAGTAGATGGGCTGCTCAATACTGTGGGCTGCGGAGAGACTAAGGAAAAAGAGCCGAAGCCAATTTTCATCCCTCCCTAAATAGTAAGAATATGACAACATAAAAAAATTCGGATTTTCAGTTCCGATTTTGACAGTGCTATCTGAACAACCAAAACGTTAGATAACCCTATTTTCCTTTTTATTCTTCTGCCTCTCACATCATACTGTATCCGAGTTTTTATTACGGAGAGTCTCGTCATCCGAGTCTGCTTATATTAGTACATTCTTTCAGAAAATATTTCCACCACACAAGTATTTTTTACAAAAGCGCCATGTTTTGACATGTTTATGATGCGATATCAAACTATCCACAAAGAAAAATTTTTATACCGAAAATATACATTCAATACTGTTAAACTCATTGCAGTAGTGTGGTTGGTTGTCTCACCGTTGCCCTCAATTTCCACACACACATGTTTTTATTGCCTCTCCGAGGATATCTTTACATAACCAAGACAAAAGAGGATTGGCGATAATTTTTTTAATGTAATTAAGAGCATCACACACACTATCATGTGATGGGAAGTGTTTTGTGTCATAGGGGCTGTAATTGAGAATCGAAGAGATTGCACGATTATTTACTTTGAATTTTAAGGTTAAATAGAATGTGAATATCTGACTGACTCGTAACACAAATACGAAAACGAAAGATATTTTTCCTTTTTAAGTTTTTAATGTCTTTTGGAAATTTAAAAGAAAATAAATAAAAAACTCTTCAGAAATATAATAAAAGTAGTGAAACACAATGAATTTATATCTATTATTAAAAAAGATCCATCTTGCCCGACTATAGAAACCAATGAAAACATGGTATGAGATGTTGATCGGGGGACTGAGCTTCATCAGAGGCATAGAAAAAAATATGAATGCACACAAATTGTACTCTCACCTATTCCAAAAATTCAAAATGAATTCTAGTGTGAGAAATATGAGCACAAAAATCACTATAGAGTAATATTTTTTTTACACTTGTCAG
This sequence comes from Trachelipus rathkii, assembly GCA_015478945.1. Lineage (NCBI taxonomy): Eukaryota > Metazoa > Arthropoda > Malacostraca > Isopoda > Trachelipodidae > Trachelipus > Trachelipus rathkii. The sequence goes on along the minus strand of JABUQX010004330.1, from coordinate 30,480 downwards.
ATAAAAATCAAATTTTCAGTGCCTACAAATCTCTAGATATAGAGTTCACACAGGAGCAGAAGTTGAATGCATTTGTTTTGTGTACTTAGATAAATTATTTTGTATATCAAATAGAATTTCTGTGTTGTAAATTTTTTTTTTTATTTTTTTAATGTATTGGAAGAGAGAAATGTATACTAAGTGATGATTCCAAAAGAACAAGGACATCGCAAAACGAATTCAAAATACTAAATAGAGAGAACTTTATTTAAATATAAATAAGACGTGGTGTGAAAATACACTCCTTGGTCATCGTTGATGAAACTACAAGGCATGCTCTTGATCACGACTAAACAACCCAAAGACATGTCCTAACCATCCCATCATTCTTCGGCAATACAAAAAGGAAAGAAGGTGAAAGGACAGGTAATAACGGACATGGAAAAAATAGAGAGAAGAAGAAATAAATTAAAAGAAAGCAAGATATTAGAGGAGAAACAAAAAAATCAACTTCTGCCAATTTGGGTCTAAAGTATTTTCATTTATAAAAATCCGTAAAAAAATCACACTCTCCGTATTGTTGAAATTTGATGAGTAGAACAGGACGCTATGCGCAGGAAGAGACTGAGCAAAACTCACACACACGAAATGCGGTGGAGTAAAAATGCATATAGTCGCGTGACAAGCTTTTTGCAGGTATGAAATAGCACACAGTGAAAGTTCTGAGGATGCATAAGTTTGCGAACATAAGTTTGAAGTCATTTTCGAAGAAATTCCTTTTTGTATTGGAAATTTGTCGAGAGTGGTTTCAAAAACTTAAAATTAGGGAAGTATAGTTGAAAAATTGAAAATTCTGAAAGAACTACCATAGGCAGATTTTATAAGAAAACATCTCTGTAAAATTTCATAAACATTTAAAATATAGCACGGACATATAGTAAAAGCTACAATGTGGGGTTAGAGTCTTTTAGGATATGGCGTAAAAAACGGCAGTAAAAGGTCTGTGGACTGCTCATCGTTAACTTGATTAAATTGAAGCGATAATATTATGTCCAAATTGTATATTATGGGGAGGAAGAAGATGTGCAATGCTCAAGATAAAGATGAGGACTGTTGTTATTTATATTTTATTGAATAATCTAGCGCGACATCATCTTCTCTCTCTAAATAATTTGAGATCCCCTCTCTCTTAACCTATCAATCTTCCTATGTTTATGTATCATTGATAGACCATTATAGTGAGAACAAAGCCGTACATTAAGAAAGCTCAATATAGTTAGAATCCAAATATTTACATCTAATTAGATATTATTATCTCAGCTCGGACTGTGTAGCCACAGTGTTACAGGCAACTAATAATGTCGGAAAAGGTAAAAGCAACGACACCAAATCAAACGCAGAACAAGAAAGAATCAAATTCTACATCAAGAATTTATAGTATTTACTATATTATATTATATATATATATATATATTAGGGTGTAAAACATACTGGATATTATATACTTGAACGCTATAAATGATGATTGATTTATGGTCACTAATAGAATAATAAATCTGTATCCAAATCTACGTTATTGATGTATTCTTGATCTTGATAGTCTTTTCATAAAGATTCACTCAAAAAGCTATATAGTTGAATATTCCAGATAATAGGATAAAGTATTTTCTTAGTTGAATCTATCCTATTATTTAATTTTTATACTCGATATTTATCATCCATTGCTTGTTATGTTTTTCTTCTGCAATTCTTTCATTTGTTGATGTTGGATATAGAAATCTTCTGAGAGTTCTAATAAGCGTATTATAAAGAGATATAAACTTAGAATGGTCCATTTACTTTTAAAATCTTATATATTTATTATAATTTTACTCAAATATGTATTGTGTACTAATGTTCTCTAGTTAAAAATCGCAGTATTATTGATAATACCTCAACTAGGATATCTTAAATATAATATACTACGAGTCTATTACTTCTTTGATTGTGCGTTGATCCCTTAAGGTAACTACGTGAACACAGTCATAAAGTGAATAGCAAATAGATTTGTGTTATAGAGCTTTCTATCGAATACTCGTTGTATTGACTCCTGAGTGCAAATTATTTACTCGAGATATCTCTACGACACCATTTGCGATGAAAGCGTTTTAAGGTCTCATATTCATATGTTCGCCTTTTCCCAGTTCTCACAAAATAAAAGTATGCAACACACTCTCAAGACACACTCAATGACTAACCATGGGTAAATGTCCTTATAGTTTCTCTTGCAAAATTATTTCTATATAGATGTGATATATAAAAGGCTAATTAAATATGAAAGTGTTATATTATATAGATTACAAGGTTAATTTTCTTTTATGATAGTAAATTAATTCAGCTGTTTAACTAGCTTCTGTGAGATGAAATATCGTAAAACAACGTTAAGAGATTCGAGTATTAATGTTATGTAAAAAAACGTAACCTGGAAATTAACCAAAATTCAATAATTTTACCATGTTTTATTTTTTCAACTGCCTAATTATTGATCATTTTTGACTTCTTTATCATACTGAGTTATTTCGTTAGATAATTGCTAAGAAACTACAATTTTTGAATATAAAACTGAAACCTAACGGCATACACGGGCCCACACAATTGCATACACGGGCCCTCTCCGTCATATGCTGAGCCTTAGCGTAATAGGTCCCGTAAGTTACAGCCTACTGAACCTATTGCTATATCCTCCGTAGAAAGTCCTTTAAAGAAGGAACTATATGCCTTACCAAGGCCCCGTGTCCTGCCAATTATGTTACGTATGCACGAAATGTATCTTAATGGATTTTCCTGTTGTGTGATAAAGGTATGTAACATTTTTTTTAAAGATTTAATTGATTTATTAATTATTTAATGTATAAATTTTATTGTAAATAATAAATAGGATATAAATAATTTTGAATTATTTTTCTAGTTATATATTCGAAAATTAAAGGTTTATTTTGTCCTCCTTCTTACCATTTGAAAAATTGCTAAGACTTTTAATAGAGCCAATGAAATTATAAAGATTTCAAAATATCAACTAATAATTTAAATATAACAATAAAAATATATTAGTTAAAATATTAATTAATCTATCTCTCTCTTCTATCTCTCTCTCTTATCTCTCTAATAATATATATTAAATATATATATATATATATATAATATATATATATATTAATAATATTTAATATATATATAATATATATATATATATATATATATATATATATTATATATATAATAATTATTATTATATATATTATATATATATATTTAATATATTCTTTCTTCATTCTTCTATAACTCATCTCCATTATCATTACCCCACTTTTACTACTCTGCATTAACTATATATAGTAAACTCTTTTTAAAGAAACCAAATTTCAGTCTTCATGTAAAAGAGAAATTGGATTTCTTGCCAAAAATTTCGAGAGTAGGCTTTGTGGGAAAAATTCCTCAAAATAGACAAAATAAGAATAAAGGGTTTCTTTTACGTATGGCCCAGAACATATATGACACCACACACAGTCGCGGATGATTTTAGAAGAAAGCCATATAGCCACTAATGTCACTTCTTGGCTTCATCTCTGGAGGTTAATAAGGAAGATATTCCACCTCCTCCCCCTCCAAAAAGAAATAAAATAATCGAGCGTAAAACACAACCTGAAAAACAACAAAGTTTGCCCGATAATTCTCTCAAAGAAAACGAGCAATTGAAAATTGACTCTGAAAGCGTAAACGGAGTTGAAAGTGACTCACTCGTCTCTCATTCACGCAGTTTACAACCTGACTCAAGTGAAGTGTGTTCTGTACCTCCTGTTGCTTACCCCGTAAAGCCAGGCTCTGATATATTATATAGGTAAATCGACTCACATAATATGAGTAATATATAATAAGGGTATTTCATCTCCCTGCCAGTAGGGGCCTATACAAACCATGTATATACCCCCATACTAGAAATAAACCCCGTCACTAATTTACTCTCCTTATCAATTGCAGCCTTTTATTCTCTACCATCTGCTCCAAACTCACATTTCTCTCTCTTTCTAAGACATTATTCGTGATTCTCACACTGACTCTAAATTCACACTTCCTCTTTCTCATAGGTATCTCCCTCACAAAGTATATAATACACGGTATCACGTATTCCCAACAACTCACCACTATTAATACTATTTATATAGTACTACAAATAATTACTTCTTGTATTTATCTGTTCTGTTTGTTTATTTATCTCCTCTTCTTTTTTCCACTAATGAACCCAATAACATAGTCTCTAACATATTAACTTTTCTAGATTTATATTCTCTCATTTTCTATCATACTCATACCACCATCACCACTCTTAATTATACTAATATATCTTATATTTCTTATTCCTTTCTCTTTTATCAATTATTCTTTCATCTAACAAGCCACTAAATATTCTGAAATTCAATATCTAACTTATATATATATATATATATATTATATATTGTATTACCTCTGTCATAGATGAGTTTACAAATATTTTTTAATTTATTCTTTTGTCTTTATGATTATTACCTTATAACGATACACCTTAATGTCTAGTTCATGCATTATACCCAGATATCCTCTCTCACATAATTTAACTACTAAAAAAAAAATCGATAATATATATATATATATAAATATATATATCGAACTATCTCGATTGTATGCGATTATCTGAAACCATGATCTCCACATCAGTGATTCGCTTAGGCACAATCTCCGACTCTACTAGTCCCTTTTGCATGTTTACCAACGAGACTTTAATTGCAGCACCGGAAACACAAGCTTTCCCTCCGGAATTGTTTATGGATTTTTCAGATTCACAAACGCTGTTAATAATATATTTTTTAGTGAAAATATCCTAACTCTCTACAAAGCAACTTTGTTCCAAAATGCAGTTTAAAAAAAAAAAAACCCTTCCAAATTTTTTTGCTTTTTCTAAAACCATTCTTTGTGTCTTGGGGGCTGTCAAGTTGATCTAACTTTTAATAGTAATTACTTTTCACCATAAATTTAACTCAGACACTTGCTCCAGCTGCTCATGATCTAAATAAATTTACACTGATATTTTATATATATGTACGTGTATATTACATTACACTAATCTAAACAATTACCAAATTTTCTAAGTTCCGAAAAGTTAAAGTTTAAGTTTTTTAAGAAAATTCTTTAGTGACAAGCTTCTGCATTAATTCCAGAGCTTGTCTCTTATCGTACAATCGGAATTACTCACAAGCCAATAACCTTTTTTCTTAAAAAGATTATTCTAACTATAAACTTTTTCTGACACTTAGTGAATTTACTGAAGTTAGAAATTTTTTATATATATCTGAACACTGACTCAAATATACATCTTTACATACCCTGCAAAACGTGTTCTCTCTCATTTATCCCCATTACAAAAAAAATCTACACTATTGGATCGTCTCTAGAGCTCTCTTCAAGATTCACGACAATACCATCAGAACCATATATATTATTTGTATAATATGTACAATCATTGTTTTATTACCTTATAATCTAATTTTAATATAATAAATAATTACGCTTTGATTACTAGAGGCACGCCTCGGAAAGATCTTAACCACTCATAACTTCCATAATATCAAAACCAATTAAATTCTAAAACAATTCCTAAATTTTTAATACTGCTGATTTCTCAACGTACCACACCTGGTTTTCAAAACCCTGCTCCCTCATCAGAATTCACGTTCCATTATTTCAACATTGGACCGAAGGATAACGTCGCGCGATTAAAGAGAGACATGAACACTATCACGACCTTGTTACTTCTCGTCCCTGCATTTGTAATCCAAACTCCATTTAATCTCATTCACTATATATATATATATATGTTCATTTTCAATCAATATTGTGTAATTTTTAAATAGATTTATTACTTTATAGTACAATTATACACAATTCATACATATTATTGATTCCATTCAGAAGCCTACTCAATTACCACCATAAATCGCAAATTTATCTATCAAAATAGCATTAACCCTTATTCACCTCAAATATAAGTGCGGTACTCCCCTTACTTCACTCCATATCAAGGAAAGTTAACTCTGTCTTATATTATGAATATATTTAAACTTTAGTTTATTTTACTATTATTATTTAATTTGATAAATATACATATATATATTTTATTTGTGTGAAAAACCCTTATATTACCCAGTGTAAAAACATAAATGCTCTTTAGAGGGATCCTTTTAATTTCTGTGGTTACCATTTTCCTCTTAGTTGCATCTATACCGTGTAATATACAGAAAATGTTATCATATATTGGAGTATATTCTTTTTTTATCTTATCTTCTTTCTCCCTCAATTAATTTGCCCCTACATGCGGACTAATCTATGATATTGTTTATAATTATATATATATTATATATCTCAATTAGTATAAAGATATGGTGTAGTATATATAATCTTCTTTCAATAGATTATATTAAAACTACCTATATGTTCTCATTCACTATATATCTCATCTATATACTATATCAGTTATACAAGTTTTATTTTACTATACTCGTACTTTTCTCACATCACTCGTATTTTTATATATATTTTAATCAGGTAGTTGTACTCTTCTACCAAAATACCTGCACAAAAAGCCAAATGGCCAAAAAAATAGCTTAACTACCAGTTGTTATACTAAATCTCTCTTGGCTATTTGACAGCTACTTTTGCGCCAACCTAATCTTTTATTGATCATCCCCCCAAAAAATATTAGTCATTGCTTTTTTTGCAATTTTCATTCTCTTTATTTCACAGTTCTTTTTTTCTCCCTTACCCTTAAATAAGGTTACTAATTACCGCCTCTCCTCCAACTCCCTTGGAGTACATGTACTTGTACTTGAAACTTTTCAAAGTATATATATAATAGGTGTAAAAAACCATAATCCTTAGAGGATAAACAATGTTTAATAAAATATGAACTTAAATAAAATTAATAAATTCTGTTAACGAGCTTAGATAATTTTCACTGTTCTGAATTTTATTACCATTAATTATGTTAAAAACTCAACCAATACCCTTAGATCTATTTTAATTGTTAATTCATTATAAATATAAGTATCTGGGTAGAGGTTTGGGCAAAATATATTCTCGGCTTCCATTGTCACAAAGTATATATCGTTTTTAACTTGAAAAACTGTATATATTCTTACCTTTATTTTTTATTTTTTTTGAATTCATCAATTATATAGATCTTAAAAGAGGGATAAATATGAGAAACTTCATCAAAGTTATTTTTATTAATCTTATTACTAGAAAAGACCATTAATATATTTACACAAAATTGTAAAAATATTTCTATAGGAAAATGTTAAATACATTATACATATAGGAAAGACAATTATTAATATTCATTTTTGGAAATAATTTAAATGATAAATATTTTATGGCACATGAATGGCAAACTTAAGCATTAATTATCCCATATATGATATTGGGGAGTTAAAAATAATAAAAAAAAGGTAAAAAATAATTCTAAATACTTCTTGTTTAAAATTCATTGTTGTAAATTCTTCAGTTACCTAACAACGATTTTATAACTAAATCATGGCAGTCTTCGTATGCATTTTTCATAAGTTTCACGGAGTTTTTTAACATAGGAACTATGTCCATATAGTTGACATTTAATTAAAATGAAAAATAAAAAGTAAATTATAATTATATTAAAAGTATAATATATATATATGAAATGTGAAATGTACATATAGTAAAATAAGTGTGATTAGAGGAGGTCAAATATCAGTTACTATAATACTGTAACCATATAGATTATCGACGTAATGACTATATATTACCATTATATTCAAGAATAGGTTTGATAATAAATAATACCGCATAGTTATATATATATCACTTTTTATAGATGCAGATTAAATTTATATTAGGCTTAGGGCAATGTCTCAGTATTTTACATAATAAACAGGAAAATTTTAAAATATAGGATGATACTGAAGTATAATTTTTCCGTTGTGTATTTGAAAAATGAAGAAACAATATCTCAAACAACAAATCGCTTTTAGTTGATAAACTACTTATAGAATTCTATAAACAACTACATGATTTTACACATAAACGATTTAACATCACTTATGCAGCACCGATAAATAATAGAAGATTAGTAATAAGAGTTGTTCAAAATTAGTCTCCTTACTTGTAATAATTCAAGTAAAAATATATATCACCAACATATAAAGGAAGTTTAAAACAGCAAGTGTTGAATACTTTAGGTCTGAAGCTACGTCAACGAAAATATACATTATGAATATTAAGAAATTTGATTACATGAAACGAGCGTATTATGGGACTCGAAATCATTACGCAATTGAGTCTTAACACGCAAAACTAAAGAAAGGAAGGTCGATAAAGAATGATTTTGAAAAAGATTTATTTCTATAAATTAATGAACTCAGTCTATGGTAAAGGATTAAAAGTGGCAAACATAAGAAATAGAGTTGAAGTACGATTAGTTATATAATGAAAGACATCACAAAAATATATAAATACAACCAATTTTTTGTAACGTTGTCTCACCATATCATCATATACTCGAGAAGTGTTTACTATCTAGGCCTTGTCATATGAAAAAAAACTAACTAAGATTTGATAGTTCTATCTAGTGTAGGATATGTCTATCTTTAGAGTTACAGGAATTAAAACTTTATAGTTGACTTTTTCATTTACTAATCAATAAATACAAAAATAAATAATAAATCGAAACGTGCAATAAATAGTGAATTATTACAGAGATACTAGCATCTCCATTATGCTAATTCGGTAGTAATATAACGCGGTGATATAGCCCTATACCTACAACGAAGATATGAAAGAATAAGATAAAAACTGATGTTGATCTATTAAAGCATATTATTCATCAAAGAGATTAAAATTATTCAGAAAAAAATAAAAAGGTATTGGTAATCAATGAAAGATGAAGTTTTGTTTTTCTTTTATAACAGAATTTTGTTAGGAACTAAGAGCAAAATTAATTAATAGAAATATAGATAACATAGAAAATAAGAAATTAAAAAAGCTAAAGGGAAGTAAAGATAAGCGTTATTACAATATCAAATACGATTAACATTGTGAGATCATTCTTGGAAACATTCCAACTTATACATAAACATACATCCACTATATATAGGAAAACTATTTTTAGTAAACAGAAGTAAAAACATGATTGCAACTAGAATAAATAACTATAACAAATAGCTTAAGTGTTCACGTATGATAAATACGATATATATTTAAGATAAAACATATGTTAAGTAAGCTTTTGAGCCTATATATTAATATAGTATATTAGTTCGGCGCCAAAACATTGCATGTTAGTTGTAAGTAGTATTAAGTTATAGGTTTAAAGATAAATTAGAAAAAAAATAAAAAAACTTATTTCATGCGATGATTGTAAGCGAAATTAGTATGAAAGAGTTATTTAAAGCATAAGATTTTAAATTAAAGAATAATATAGTTCAGTAGTGGTTGCTCGAGGCATCCACGCTAATCAAATAAATTGTTATAATTATATTTTATCTGTTATGGCAAACTTAATTACGCTATAACTTGCTAAAAAATTGTTATATATATTTTCGAGTTATTTCATTATTATTATGCATAAATCTATTGAGAATATATATGAAAAAATATAATTTATATTATTATTATTATTATTAATGCTTCGCCCTTTCTTGCAAAGAATAGCTGGTTTGAAAAATACACACTATGAAAACGAGAAAAAATAAAATTCAAAAATAGTGAGGCGCGAGTTTATTTCGAGCCATCTTTTGAATAAAAAAATTTTCAAATGCACACACACGTGAAGTTTTTTTTCTCTCATAAACTCACAATACGATGGAAAACATTTCTATCCAGTGGAAAGAATGATAGCAGCAATAATGATTGCAAGAACTATTACTAATTTATCTTATATACCATCTCCTACCTTCTATGGAGAAATTCTGAGTGTGTGTCGGTGAGTTCTGTATGTCGAGGTAAATATATCAGACCAACGACACTCTGAGAACACGTTACAGAAATGTTTACTTATGGGATAAGTGGTTAGTTATAATTGCAAATGTTAATATTATGTTATTTGACAATTATCGTTTAGCATTCTACTAGCCAGAATATTTAAACCTTTTAGCAAGTCAATGAGAAAATAAATATCAGGTGATGCTATATGTGTGAGATTTGAAATTAAGGATAGTGACGTGAACAAAGCGAAGTTCTTTGAATTATGTGAGCTGGGGGTGATTCGTGATTTTCAGATATTAGTAAAATTTACTCACCACTAAAAAGGCATAATAAATCACAGTCATAACTATACATTTAGGTAGTAAATGCATTATTGTAGATTTTCCTGTAGAAAAAATATAGTGATAACCACAGAAGGGATATAGATAAAACAATAGAGAGAAAAAATTGTAAGTTTAGTGTTATGGATGGATAGGTAATGATGTATTCCACATCTACAGTAAATCAGCTGAAGATTATTTATATCGAGATATTGAATGGTCATATTAATACATAGATCTCTATTTATATTTAGTTATCAAAATCTTATTTAAAACTTTCCTCTCCGTACATCTCAATACGATTCCAATCTATAATATTATTATGTTGTTTTTATTATTTGTTCATCAATTAATTTCCACTAAAATGATTTTAGTTTATATATATTTTTAATGATTATTAATTTCAAAAGATGTGATACGCAGGTAAGAATATTTACGTAATTATTTGTGAAACTGCTGTGGCAGAAGCATTTGGTTCATTGTTATATGTTGAGTAAATAAATCTCTACCTATAGGATGTAGAGTGAAGAATAATCAAATACTACTTTAGTCTATATATGTACTTTATATCAAGTTTTTTTTATCTACTTAATAATTGTAATTTTTTACAATACATCCCTCGAAGTTATAAGAAAAAAATTTTCATTGAGAAGCCAATTCCAATAAACTTTAACTCCTTGAAATCAAAATTATTATTAATCTATTTGACAATTGATTTTTAGAAAGTGTAACAGGAAGAGCTGAGATTCAGGATTTTTAAATTCGGCGTTAGAAGATATCTTTCTCCTTTAATCGCAGATGATTTTATGAATGAAATGCATTTAAATTTTACTCCCTATAATAATGTTCTCATTTACATCGTGGAAAAAAACTTATTGAAATCGGATCGTATTGGCGAATAGCAAGGAAGAAATATCATATTCTTATTAGTGGTCCAGAGTACGAAATAAAAAAAGAACAATTAAATAGAAGATATATGATTTTTGAGGTATAAGCATGTATTAGAATAACGGGAGCCTGTTAAACAACTTTGTATTTAAAATTTATTTTAATAAACGTTAAAATAATTCGAAAGAGAATAATAATGCAGAGCAGATTGATCTATATAGCAATAACAGCGAGTGAAATTGACGCTAGATTCTAGGATACCAGAAGTAAGTTAGAAAGAAGCGCGATTAGTCACAGGGAGTTATGGTAATTGAAATCATAGTTAACGAAAAATGTTGGTTTACCCAGTGCAAAAAAGGATTAAAGATAGCTGCGAAATCGGGCCTCTGAAAATTGAGAGAATTTATTAAAATAATCCTAAACTGGATATCTGTGATCAAACGGACTTAGTAACGAAAAAAGCATAGCGTTATCTTCTAAGATACGTTAAGGAGATCTTGGTTTGGTCATCCAGAAAACGTTTCACAACATATGCATAAACGCCGCATCGAAAAGGAAACAAATTTTCTAATCGAGATAGAGTGGTGGTGCTCTATGTTGGATGGAGATTAAAATCGTTGGCAAGCTGTTTTATGTAGATCGCATTGCAAAAATTCATAGATTTACTCAGAATAAAAAAGATACAAATTACGCTATTTAAACAGTTTATAGATATAATTCTCGTAAATTTACACTTTCGAGGCTATTCTTGCTCCTATATTAAATAATAAAACTGAAGTGATCGTCGCAGAGGCATTTCGAAATTCTGAATTTAAGGAGATGAAGTGCCTAGATATAAAATACGCTTACGTAATTAAAGGAACATACGATTCATAAAGGTATATAACATCGTCACAAGAGCTATTGATAGCTAACCCATAAGATACATTGGTTTTCGCTACAGAGAATGAAACGAAAGCTCAAGTAGTAGAAAGATTTAACAGAACTTTAAAAAAATCTATAACTGATAGAAAATAATTTTCTACACAGAAAAACTACGTAGAATACTGGAGGTTGCATATTCTCATCCTATTTAAAGTAAATTAAGGATTTAGATAATACAAAGATGTTTCAATAGTAACGTGTTTAAATAATATATGGTCACTCGATACTTACTGGTACAAGGATCTCTTGAGAAGATAGTAAAGTTGTGTATGAAAATTTATTTCCTCCTACTTAAGTCTCAAACTTAGGAAACTAAAATTTTTACAACATCTAGAGAGAAATGAGTAAGACTCAGACAGATATAGAGTTATATGAGATTTTTAGAGAAAATATGAGTTTTATGCTTACCTCAAACTTATTCATCAGACTAGTAAAATTATTTTTATAATATCTGTAGTTTCTAACGTTGCGGGTGTGCAACTATTAAATATATAAAATTAAGAGTCATGAGTGATCATTAGCGTTACGGTATAGTTTTTTTTATGTAACAAAAATATGTGTGATATAGTGTGGAAGATTGTTGAATTTAGCGAGGGTTGAATAAATAATATTTACATAAATGAAAAAAGAGAAATTATTTGTGCTTAAAATGTGGAAAAGGATACAATAGATTACGTATTACTTGGATATGTAAAATGAAGATAAAGTACATTACGAACAGTACTCTAAACTCATCAAACATTCCTATAATATTAAACATCTCATACTCATCATGTATGATACAGCCATGTAATTCTCTGTAAATCTAGATAACTTACTCACACGATTTGGAGTGTTGAGTAAATGTTTGTAGATGTTAGATCGTTTCAGATGCTTTTAGGATCAGTTTGAATGTTGAATGGTTTTATTCTCTAATAACACATTAAATGGCTTATGTTTAATTGTATTTAAACGAAAATCTGATAATATATCGTGTGTAATTAGATGAAAGAAAGCTTCACATAATAGATTGTTGTTTTAAGCTAAATTGGTGCCTAACGATCAAGATACTCCAATTCAAGACAAGTGTGTGACGTACAATGCAACCCCTTAATATAAGTAATCCGATTAAGGATTTATACACTACGACAACTCGATAAATAGAAATTCACGATCACTTCCTTGAAAGCAGTTTAAACATCAACACAAAACACTAACCAAGCTTCTTACTTCACTCAAGTTCTTATTAGCTATTGGAGATGAAGTATCATAGCAATCATAACAATTAATAAGCTCTCCTAAAATTGTCAAAATTTTGTACTAAGTGTTTTATAGCGAAAAATAGTTCTGGAAAATTATTGTCGGTAATTTCATTTATATCTTTTCAATCACTCACAGACATTCGTAAGAAATGACATGAAGGAGGTGATTGATTTTAAAATATGGTAACTGTGTAATCAGATAACAATTGACTTAGAGTATAATACTTTTTTTAATTTATTTGATAAAATATAACTCACATACCTATGGTAACTTGAAGGTCTACTATGGATAACTTCTAACCTTGAAGAATTCCTGTGAAAGAGTCTTCGTAAATGACTCATAATCAAATTATAAGAAAACTAATATTTCAAACTAAAGCGTTTTTTTTAGATACGAGGGAGTCTGCTAAATCGAATAAGGGATGATAATATTTGAAGATTTTTTATCTAAACCTAAAGTATGATTGATATAATTAATTCGCTTGATGACGGTGTATCAGTCATAGTAAGTAAGAATAACATCCTAAAAAGAAGCAGTGTTTATGGAGATTACTCCTCGAGAACTAGTTTAGAGAATTCTCAGGTAACTGGAGGATTAAATTTTTATAGCCTATCAGATTCTGAATGAGTTACTACCCTATATTTATACCCTTGTTAATAACATAGAAATTTAATTTAATTTCATAGAAATTCAATAATTTACTACTCATAATTAATATAATAATGAGTTATAAACAAGCTTTATTAATGATGAATACTGTGTTAAGATTAGGTTATACTATTTTGATCTACAAATATATATAATAAAATCTTTAAATAACTTTTTTACTCATAAAAAACTTATAATAAATTTAACAATATATATATATTAGTAATTACATTATGATTTCAAATATAATTTTTACCTACTTCATTTAAAATTTAGAATAAGGGTATAAAACATCATGAAATAGACGTTTATTAATATAAATATCGATATAATTGTAATTATTAAAAGGGATAGATAATCAAATATATAAATTTTATGCATTTTTGTGATACTAGGTATAAAAATTTTTATTAGAATATTATTTCCCAACAGCAGATAATGAAATCCAAAAGTTCAAGAATGGGATTCAGAACATGTTGTTTAATGTGGGAATATCACACATAAGCTTTACCTTTTGCAACAAACCGAATAATTTTAAAGTGCAACTTTAAAGTAAGTAGCAACACGCCTAATTTCATTTTTTATTATGCCTAATGAATATTCATTTAAAATCTTATTTAGATTTAGTAGGGTGCTTTCGAAGGCATTGGAAACATGAAAGTGAAAACTGTGATTTGTTAATATTTCAGCTCAGTGGTGTAAGATTTCTATCTTTATAGTGTTTACATTGCGATATTGATAAGATGAGTTCTATCTTAAATGTAGGGGGGGACGATCAAAAAACGCCAGTTTATAGTATAGTTTCTGTTACTGATTTTTCTCTGAAAACCTTAGAAATCGCGATGTTTATTTAAATAAGAATATGGAGAGACAACTAGATAACATTCGTAGTGTAGTATTACAATTACCCGAGTGAGATAGCATATAACCATACTGTGTTAATTGAGTTAAATTCATAATTAGGCTTTATCGCTCAATGTATACATTAAACGCATTATTCTTCGTGAGGAGAGAGAATAACTATTTACGATTAATTAAACATCTAACATAACGATTTATTTTTGTGCTCACAATGAATAAGGAGTGTAATTAGTGTTCAATTCGAAAGGAACGTGTCAAGAAATTAGACTCGTATCAATTAAAGATTTGAATATCAAGCAATTATATGAACACTATAATAAATCGGATCTGATTTAAATACCCTAGTGATATAAGATAATCAAGTTAAAATCAGGATGAAATTTTTACTACTTTCTAGAAGTTATATTTATATCGAGGGATCTTTAAAAAAGGAAGATGGATCAATCATTTGAAAAAGATCACCTGGATCTGGAACTGGAGCTCAGGACAAAGAAGTATATAAAACTATTATACATAAATTCAGTTAATTAATCCAACATGCACATTCAATAGCGTATATTTTATTATTCAAGAGATTGAATATGAACTGTGAGAATAAATAGATATGCTCTGGAGAATAGATATATCCAATCTGGACAAGCATAAATCTGATGTGAATAGGACTGTGTATAAAGATATACCTACTACAGAAAATTATTTGGTAGGGTAGTAGTGTAATTTTTGTGGAACCATGATTAATTGTTGTAATAGGTATGTTCGAACAAAATTAATTACACTCCTCTTGGATATTATGGAGAGACCACAAATAATATACTTTAGATGAATCTAGTAACTCTCATTCGAGGGATACTCTTTACCGAGTGTGGGAGTAGCTATTCGCGTTATTTAGAGTACATAATTATTTTGGATTTATGAGCTTTATCAAGGATTAAAAGGTTAATGTTAGTGCAATAAAACTTAGTAAGAAACATCAGCTTAAGCATGTAGAAGAAAGAAGATTGATATGATGTATTATACAGTTTACAGTTGATATGAATCGAGAGGCAGATAAAACAAAAACGCGATCGAGTAGTAACTTTATTATAGTAGGCGTTCTTAGATAGGCTCACAGCTATATTTTTAATCAGAGAATGTATGGAGAATCCCACCACGTCAAACTTAAGATGATTGGTTCAAGGTGAAGATGGTATTTCATGGTTAATCTAAGAATATTCACAAGCAATATTGTCAGACATAACTTCTATATATAAAATTTTGGTGGTATAGAATATGTACTTAGTGTTGTAATCTATATATATGAAAGAAAATACAAATGACTCTAATACTAACATTTTCTCGACTTGAGATTAAATGTTACAGCCTGATCTGAGAAACCTCGATTTATAATTTTAGCTTTCCAAGAAACAAATGGTGATAATCATCCTAATTCTATGAATAGAGGATATATTTAGTCATTGTAATATGATATATACAAATAAACTATCGCTTTCTGTTCAGGTCATTTAAATAGTGGAAAGAATATCATCCCAGAGATGGATATTCGACTATGATAGTTAATGGAGCAATATAATTATAATCATATAGTCTTGCTTTATATAAAAGCTCTAATTCTAGAATTAGTCTAAATCAGATTTATACATAATATATGGAGAATTAGGTATCTCTAATATTAGTTTAATACGAATTATGCTCAATCAATTTGTGAGTGCTCATTTGCTCAGTTTATTTCCTTTTTATTTAGATAGACATCAATCTTCGCAAATAAATAAATAAAGCTTTCAGCAAAATATATTATAAAAAGGAGCAACTTTTAAGGAAAAAATCGTCTGAATTGGAAAGTTATGCATTAGTATTATAAGATCGACTTGTGAAACTACAATCGGATGTAAATAAAATGAATATTTCTCGCTTTTTACTATTTTTTTCTCTATAATATAAATGTGTATTACTGTATCTCACTCTCGTAGATATTTATACACATATCTGTGAAAATTGTTCAATATAGTTGTGATCTTGAAGACTAATAATAAGTATGTGATAATACAAGCTCAGAGTGTGGAAGAGTAAAACTACAATTATACTCTTAAATAAATACATATGATAGAGAAGCTATAATAACCTAAACGAGTACTAAATTGAAAGACCCTGCCTGGGGAAGGATAGGTGGAAAGGAGTTGTCCTACCCCCTTCCTCCAACCTAGCTTGTCACATTTCTTTGTAGAAAAGTGCGACAAGATTTCGTAACAAATTTTCTCAGGATTACCTTATCCAGACATATATTTATTTATTTATTTTGCATTATATTTTTTTTTTATTTTATGATTGCCCCTGAGATCCCCTTACCTGGGGGGTCCATTTCATTTCCAGAAACCCGGCAACCTCCACCGGGCGGAGCCACAGGTATTTGGGGGGCGGGTGTGTGTGTTCTGAGTTGGAGATATTTCAGGGGGCGGAGGTGGTGGTGTGTTAAGTGAATATGAATATGCCTTGAGAAAGATGTTATTTGAAAGGTGGGGCCTATCATCCAGATGATACTGAATGGGGAGAAATTTCCCTCATGCAGGTGTTGGGTATGGGTGGTTTTTAGGCAACCTGTGATTGCTCGTAGAGCAGTATTTTGTATTTGTAATTTAATTCTTTTAGATGAGGATACCAGACTGTTGATCTGTAGTTGATTGCAATTCTTAATTTTTTTGTATGCAGTTGATATTGTCATTATTTTTTTTGGCTGAAGCTTGTTTGAGATGGAATTCGTAGGACATTTAATTTTTTGCTAGCTGTACTTATTCGTTTTGAATGAGGTGTAAAGGTGAAGTGGGTATCGAAGGTTATTCAGTATTTTAGGTGTTTTGTTTAGTGAGATGAGTTATTTAGGTTACTTTAGAGTGAAAGGATGTTTGTCTGTGGTGATCAAGGTTAAAGATTATTTCTCGGCACTCAAACATCCTATTGGAAGATAACCAAACTTCTAGGTGATTTAGGTAAATCTGTGCGAGATTTGTGGAAGTGGGTACGGAGGGGTCCGATTTGTTATCTGCGTAGATTAGTATTGAATTCAGAGTTTGGGGGTAGGGATATCAGCTATAAAGAGGTTAAACAGGAAAGCTCCCTGGGGGACTTCATTTCTTAGTTTTACAGTTTGAGGTTTGCTGGATATCTGAGCAGCGCGTCCAGATATAAAATTGAATACACACTTTTTGTAACTGTTTTGGAAGGGTAAATTTAGAATTTTTTGAAAGTCTTGGTACTGTCGAAAGCTTTACTGATCAATAGCCGAGCATTGTACAACCCGTTTACGATGTTGTGTGATATTTGTTAGGGCTGTTGAGGTAGGAGTGGGATTTTTTAAAGCAATGTTGGTGATTTAGAGCTTAAATTGGGTTGTATTTTGGGGAGTGATTTTCTCTCTTAGTATGCACGAGGAGAGGAAGGGTATTCGATATGAATGAAGACGGAAGGGTGGAATGGTCTCTTGTTATAGTGTAATAGTACATGTAGTGTGTTTTGATTTTTTCTGATTTTGTTAATAATTATTATTTATGAGTTTTGATGAGCGTGGGTATCGATTCTAAGATAGGTGCTGGTTCCATATCGCGTCGAGCTTGGTCACTTTGAATTTTATTAAGGTATATATATTGGTTAATGACTTAGACTGGATGTACGATGTTCTAAACATTGGGAAGACCAATGAGTCAGGTCTTTTGACACATAAATAGATAAGATTATATTGTATGTGATACATGATAATATAAGTTATGTTTTTGACTGGAGTAAAACGATTACTCATGAAGGGAAGACTGTGTCATCGATGTGGTGTAGGCTCTAAATTATATAGTAGTCATGCTGGTGGTGGATAATTATTTTATTATTTTATATAGGTTGCTTTATTAATTTTAAATGGATGAAGACAGTGTCTAGATATATAAGTGTCAAGAGTCTTATTATATAAATAGTTAATTATATTAATCATTTACATTATATTATTTATTATGGTGTTGACTGGGAACTAGAGAACATTTCAGAGTGAGGGTATTCCAATGTGGCCTCTTAATTTAATATATTATTTTTTTATTGTAGTTTGACTGAGAGGGTACAGTCTATAAAGGACCAATTCGGCTTTCTTAGTATTATATTCTTATTATTTATATTATTAACATGATTTATATGTAGATCATTATTCACTATGAAGAGGTTTTTTTTTATATTTCATATCTTAATTTTAATATTATTCTAGAATTAATATAATAATAATTATGGAAGGTATCTTGCATTATAGATACAACTTCTAACTAAGAATGGATCCCAGTCAAACACATACATAAATAATAACAAAAAATTATAAATATACAATAAGAAGCCACGCATAAGAATATACTTATTTATAGAACACTGTCCTCAAAAGTCAGAGTCACACGAGTGTGAAAAATTAATAACTCCAATAAAAAACTGATGAGAAACCAAGGCGAGTTCAAAATTGTGGACCAATGATATCATGAAATACACACCAGTTGGGAATTATAACACATAATAGAGACATATATAAAAAAAATCAAAATTTTATTATTGTTATATATTATTCAAATGACCTTAAAGCCAGCACCTTGGTGCAGTAGCTGGCGGACCATTTCTATATTATCTTGAGTGGGTTTGGCGCGAGACAAAATAGGAAAGATCCCTCTCAGTCAAGCGAAGTTTGAGTGAGGTACATTTAACTATAAAATATAAAAGTTTCATTTAATCCGAAAATTAAAGAATACAGATAAAAATTAATTCCACATGGATCCTCTAAGTATATATATAAGTCGGTATCACCTGCGATTTAATTTTTTTTGCATAATATGAATTGAGTGAAAATTGTATAAATAAAAAATAATGTAATTAAAGTAAAATGAGCCGCAATGTTATACTTGCCTCTATAAGTTTTTTAAATAATGAGAAATTTTGTAGCGAGATGGACAACCTCGTATAATATTAATGAAAAATTAATAATTAGAGAGCCGCATTGGCTACCTTCTAGAAATGTCTCATGGTCAATATCCACTATAAAAAGATTTTAAAAGTAATTAGGATAAATAATATTTTTTAATATATAATAAATATATAATGTAATTTAAATTGATAATATGACATTTATAATTAATAAATACCATAGGTGCCTAAACTACACTGTTCTCCAAGTCAACCACAAATATAATTAATTAAATTAAGTAATCATAATATAAATAATTAAATATATAATAAGTTAGCAATTGGTACCCTCTACTCAGTAAATGTCTACCAGTCATATCCATAAAATATATAATTTAAGCTTCGAAGTTACATAAATTATGAAGAATGATATATAAAGAATAAAAGTATATCAGAAGTCGCATAGGGCCTTAAATTACATTAGACTGTTCACCAGTCAATTTATATTCACTATCACATATATTAATAATTAATAATTAAATTAATATATATTTAATTTAATTTTCTAAATTTATATATAATTATATTAGTAGGGTTTGATACTGGGTTAACATATCTAGATAGGATACTCACATTAGCGGCTTCTGAATATTAATTCTTATTTATAATTAATTTAATTTATGATGAGTTATTACACTGGGACATTGTCTAGGTTAAAGGGTAACCTATGTGTAGCTATTAATCTTAATTAATAAAAATGTGAGGACTTAAATTTTCAAAATAGGGGGATAAAAAATTTGACGAGTTAATTAACGAATGAAAAAATTAATTCTTAAATTTCAAATTTTAAAATAGGTTTAGTTAAATGTTGTGTTTGGGAGGATATGCACACCGACATTTTCTTATTTGAAGGGTGTGTACATCCACCTTGTGCGGTTCTTCTCTAGAGGGTGGGGTTAAATTGTCTGAATATTAGGATGGTCCTTTTAATACATTGAGGGAAGTGTTACTAACCACCAAAATAAGGGATCAACTGGGATCCACCAATTGCTCGGCTTCCTTATAGTTATTGAAATAGGTTTAGAATTTATAGTAGCCGGGTATTTTTCTCGCCATGTAAATGACTATATTAAAGGAAGTATTACGTTATTAGACCGTGGTATTTTATTGAGATGTATTAAATAAGTAATCGAGAACATTTAATTTCTTTAAATCTTATTAAAAATTTTTAATTTTTAATTAAAAATTGCATTTATTGGATATGAATGATTGGGGGTCAAAAATTAAATGTATGACAACGTGTCACGTCATAACATTGAATGTTTGCCAAATACTGGGCGGGTGCAAACATCGATGCTATTGTTACTACTTCAAATAAACGACTTTTTAATCATTGCAGTCTCTTACGCCATATCTATTCACGCGGAGAAATTTAATATGAACTAAGGTAATCTAACAATATACTTAATATATAAATTAGTTTTCATTGGCGTTGTGGATTCAGTAGACGTGATTACATTCTAGGGTTCCAAGTTTGAATCGGGGGAAACTCTTTAAACAAAAATGGCCCATGCGAGCGAGAGCCTTAACAATCTCATTTATAGAAATAATTCTCATATCATTATATACTTGTAAGAATTATTTAGACATCTTCATCATCTGTGACCGAATACTACAAAAGTCTATAAAAGGACCGTTTTGACTTAACAAATATTCTCGTGAGGAAACGGTTAGTATCGATATGAATCTTGGGGAAGCAATATATAAGAATTTATTGAGAAATAATTGTCTGGGACATTCTAGAGTGTCAATGCGGTCTTCTTAAATTTATTATTTTTTAATTATTATATTATTATTGGTTGACAGGCAGGCCAATTCTGATTTACGAAAATCCATAGTTTCTTAATGACGTGGTAAAGGCCTTTCAATTCAAAACCTATTTTTTAACTCACTTAATCTATTCAAGAATTTTCAGAAAATCCAAACGCGACAAGAAATAATTTCTAATGTTGAAGTTATTGGAAATAGCGAAGCTTAAGCTCCTAACTTTAATACTGTACTTCCTATTTTTCGTATACTATTTATTCAATGCCACGGGATATTTGGAGCTTAGGATTTTGAACAGATTATCTTAGGAAGTTGGTGAATTCAGACGGAGCGTATCATGCGATTATAAACTTTAGGTATGCTACAAATCCAGCCTATTGATAAGGGTTTTCTCTAACAGAGTATAATGGGGAAATCGGTTGGAAAACGAAGCTAGCGAATATGAAGAAATGAAAAATTCGAAAATCTAATATAAATACTCTAATAATCTAAAATCCCATATCGGGCAAGGCTCCCTCCATAAAGTATTGTTCTTAATAATAACGTATCCTTACTCAAGAGGTGTTTAGATCAATTCCAACCAGCTAGCGCGCGACTGAAATTTTTCTCTATTGAAAGAATAAGCGCGAGTATCCACTGATTTAAACATTAAACTGTAATACCTACTCAGCCCCGCTAGGCTAAGGTTTCGGTACCACCGCTGATCGCCCTAACTTATTAATTCACTATTGAGACTGTAAGAAAATATATAGATTATTATGGGGTTGACTCACTTGGGACAGCTCTCGAATGTTAGACTGGAGAGACTCCTTCCGAGATGCTGCGACTTAGATCTGAAAAATATAATTATGCTCTATTGCATGTAATTAAGCTGATCAGTGGCTCGAAGCCCAACAATAACCTAGAGATTCGACATGGGGGTGAACCCTATAATATAGGAGCGGCCACATGCGAGGCTTTTTAAAATTGATTATTCTTAATTATTAATTATTGTTGGGTTGACTGGGACAGTTTAAAGATACAAAGCCAGTCATATGCGAAGAGTGGGCCGCAATGTTTTTTTAGGGTATAATTTCTTCATTAACAGTTATTATTTTCATTAATTAACAATAAATTCAATAAATAAATTCAGCAAGCCGTCTATCCGCCTAATTTTTAATCTGGTATGTACAACTGTACTCATCAATGAATCAAGACATACCCATAATAATATCCCTACCTAAATATAGCAAATTCTATGTTTAAGTCACTATCTGAAGACATAATGCCTACCAATACGACACTGACTGAAGGTGTCACAATGGCACTGATTGAAGAATTCACGATGCCTAGCACTACGACATTGACTGAAGAAGTTACAATGTCCAGTATTAAACCAATGGCTGGCTGGGTCCAGAACTGAATTATTCATGTATTAATAAATTAAGTTATGTCTACTTTACCTGGTTGACTAAAACAGTCTACGCGCAGGCTGGCTGAGGTATACACCTATAAGCCTGGCTTCTTATACATGTGATTAACCCACTCATAGTGCTGAAGCAATTCACAATTGAGAGTTATCATATAGAACATCTTACTGAATACTCTGACACTAAGAAAGAATACCCATAACGTTACTTAATTCTGTCATTTGATATGGCGCTCTGTACGTGGCGACCAACTTTGTGCTGATAAGATAGCGAGCTCCTTATTGGCGGCTCACTCTCAAACTTGAATATAAGGTCCTGAATGATGTTATCATTGTGGCAATGGGTAGCATACCGAGTCCACTTATTAAACCCCGCTGGTTGAGAAAACAATAATGTCTAACAACTTCGAGCCATTTGATGAAGACGGCTCTCATATATATAGCACTATTAATTAATTACGTTGACTGGCGACAGTCTAGATACGGCGCCCTGCGCTGAAGCGACTGCTCTGGATGCCTCGGCTCACTTCATCGTAAGCGATTAGTGAGTGTCTTAGTCTTGTATATAGAAGGTCACAAAATGTCTAACATTAAGGGTTGCGCATTCGTGTGGTGATGGTAACAATCTCTGACCCTTGAAGGGGCCATAACATAGACCGCGCTTCTTTAATCTATTTAGAGTAACTTTGATAGTCGAGCTCGAAAATGCCAATACAACTACCTTCCGTGTGTACAGGGACCTGATAAAGAAAATGACATAAATGACTAAGTGTTACCATCACGGGCTGAGGGAAAAAACAATGCTGACGCTTACTACTTAAGTACTATACTATGCGTAGTGATTGTGAGGATAAGAATAAGAGTTGCTCGCCGCTAGAGGCCAGTTATAACTATACAAGCCGTCAATGGTGGGACGTATGCTTCATACTAATTGCTATTTTTAATGTTCTCGTTTACAATTATTCACCTTGGTTGAAGCTGAGGCGACACGAGTCAATACCGATTAAGGACCACATAGCATCTAGGCCTGAAAGGATTCACATCATGCTAAAATAGTCCTTTTGTAGTTTTACATCCTATCTCTATATTGGATTTGATAATATTTTGGAAGTGCCACCATGGGACAATTGCTATATATAGTGGATGATCGGCACAATGGGAAACTTCTTAATTATTATTTTTCTAATAATAGAATCTGTGAATGAAAGAGGCTCGCGGACAAAAAGTCCTCTTAAGTGAACATTGGCACATCGCGGCTTTCATTTGATTGCGGTGAGAGGTGAGTATTAATTCGATTATATAAATAAATATCTCTCACTCGGGCATGAGTTGATTCGATTAGCAGGGTGAAGAGGTAACAATTCTAAGCAATAAAGATTGCTTGAACTAGTAGAGTAGTGAACAGGTAATTTAATTATCTATAAAGTATATTAAGTAATTCGGATGGTATAAGCCAGCTCGGGACTTATAACGTCCAGGAATATTAGCTAATCCATGTTGAGACTTTATCTCACTGAGCTTAAAATACATATTAATATAGTTGGACCCATTTTATTTCATGAATAAGCATTGCCAGAGCAGTAGGAACCTTGACACTAGTGTGACCATAAATCTAGATGGCCGGGAGTTTCTCTCTAAATTTATATTGGGTCGACGCAGCCCCTAAGTCCTAAAAAGAATATTCGTGAGTCATATTAATTAATCATCAGCCTGTTATATAATATTATGAATCAAAATTTATGATACTGAGTTAGTTGGTTTCATTTTCTCGTAAATACGTATCAAACAAATATCCCATCACTTCCAAACTTCTTTCACTAAACAAGGTTCAAGGTACCTAACAGCTGCTCAAACTCTTGAAATGGGAGTGAAATGTTACAAAAGATCAGAATGGGGATCAAACCTATGTGCGCTATCATACTCTTTAAATAATATAAAGTTAGGGCGTGAAATTCAATAACATTCCAATGGTAGTCATTAATTACATTAATTAATTGGATGATAAAAAAAATCATTCCTAATTCTTAATTTTTTATGTGTTTGAAAACCTTCGGTGGATAGCACAACATCTACGAAAAACCATGATCCATTCGAGAAATTCTCATCGTGACGGATTCGTTCTACACTGATGAAACGTAGGAAAGAACTGGTCAATATCAGTATAATAATATATAATAACAGTAGACGTAAGTATTGATAATAGAATTAAACTTTAACTAATAAAACCTCCAAAATAGATAACAACAGCAAGTAATATTCTGGTTTTAAACTGGTCTTTTTAATATATATTTTTTTAAATATAAATATTTATTTAATGTAGAATATTTATAATATTAAATCACTAATACTTATTAATAACCTATTTATCAGATATTATTTTTATATTAGCCATTTTTATTTATTGAGCATGACCTTAACTGAAAAAATAAGGCTTTTATAATTAATTTATAATAAGCTATTATGCATGTTTAAGACGAATTTAACTAAATATTCTCTCTAGAAAGTTGCGAGTGAAGGGAATGTAAATTTTAAAGCCTGTAATTTTGCCTTTGTATTTTAATTTTTAAGTTACGGTGATACAGAAATATTAAATTACCCTTCCATTTGCTGTTTTAGAAAAAATCTTTTTGAATTTTTTGATTTTATTGATTTTTTTGATTTTTTTGAATTTTTCAGATTCGTGAGTAACATGCGAAATATATATATATATATATATATACCTATATTAATATACTATATATATATATATATATATAATATAATATATATATATATATATATATATATATATATATATATATATATATATGATAATATACTATATATCATATATATATATATATATATATTATATATATATATATATATACTATATCTAAAGAGACAGTAAATACGACGCAGAATCCTATCTAGAGTGTCCCATTCAACCCATAAAAAATTCAGATTAAGAATAATTTTTAAATAATAATCTAATCGTAAATTAATGAATAGTAATACTATACTTAAAAAGCCAACATGGGCGCTACCTCAAACTGTCCAGTCAAACCAACAATAATTAATATTGAAGAATAATAATTAAAAAGCCGCTTGGCCGCTCTAGAATGTCCAGTCAATCCATTATAATTAATAATAAAGAATAATATTCAGAAGCCACATGGGCCAATCTAGACTGTCCCAGTCCAACCCCATAATAATTAATAATTAAGATAATAATTAAGATAAGCTGCATGAACCCTTCTAGAATGTCCCAGTAACCCCTAATATATAAGAACAATACTTAAGAAGGCGCATGATGGGCCTATAAGACTGTCCCAGTCAACCAATAAAAATTAATAATTAAAGAAGCCGCATTGGCCCACTCTAGGATGTCCTAGTCAACCCATAATAAATAAAAATAAGATAATAGACTTAAAGAATGAAAGACGTATGGGCCTATCTAGACTGTCCGCAGTCAACCAATAATAATTAATAATTAAAAATAATAATTAGAAGCCACATGTTGACACCTCTAGAATGTCCAGTCAACTCATAATAGTAAGAATAACACTTAAGAAGCAGCATGGTCCTATTTAAACTGTTCCCCAGCCAACCAATAAAAATTAAAATTAAGAAGCCGCAATTGGCCACCTCTAGGAATGTTCCAGTCAACCCATAATAAAATAATAAATAGAATAAAACTTAAGCAGCAGCATGGGCCTATCTTAGACTTTCCCAGTCAACCAATAATAATTAATATTTAAAATAATAATTACAGAAGCCCACATTAATTCCATTCTTGAATGTTCAAAATCAACTCATAATACAATAAGAATAATACTTAGAGGCCGATGGTCTTTTTTAAGACTGTCCCAGTCCACCAATAAATTAAAATTGAGAAGCATAGCAATCAGCGACATGTGAGTTATTATTGCAACCCAAAAAATAAGAATTAATGAATAATTTTTTAATAATAATTAAAGTAATTAATGACATAGTATTTATAATTAAGAGCCACATGGGGCCTAACCTAGACTGTCCCAGTCAACCAGCAACAAGTTTAATAAATAAGAATAATAATTCAGAAGCCCATGGGCCTATCTTAGACCTGTCCCATATAATAAATAATTTAGTCAAATAAATTAAGATACATTATTCCTTAATTATTAATTATTACTGGGTTTGACTGGGACATACTAGAGAGGCCAATGCGGCCTTCTGAATTATAATTTCTTGATTTATTCATTATTATGGACTTGACTGGGACATTCTTAGAGGGGCCAATGATTTTCTTAAAAAATTAATTACTTCTTAATTATTAATTATTGTTGGTTGACTGGCACAGTCTAGGTAGGCCCATGTGGGCCCTCTTAATTTATAAATACTATTCATTAATTACAATTAATTATTATTAAAAATTATTTTTAATTCTTTAATTTTTAATGGGGTGGTGGACATTCTAGAGGGACCCAATGCGGCTTCTCAATATTAATTTTTTTAGATCGACCTGGCACAGTCTAAAAAGGCATGTGGCTTCTTAAATACTATTCCTTATTTAATAATGAGTTGACTGGGAATTCTAGAGGGATCAATGTTGCTCCTAATTATTATTTTTTAATTATTAATTATTATTGGTCGACTGGGACATTCTAGATTAGTTCATGCTGTTTTTTTTAAAGTATTATTTTTTATTTATTATTTATTATGGGCTGACTGGGACATTCTAAAGAGGGGCCAATGGGCTTCTTAATTATTATTTTAATTGTTGTACTGGGACAGTCTAAAAGGAAAATAACCCCATGCGGCTTCTTAAGAATTATTCCTGACATTTATTATGAGTTGACTGGGACAATTCTAGAGGGGTCAATGCCGGCTTTCTTAATTATTATTTTAATTAATTAATTATTTTGTGTAATTTGGGACAGTCTAGATAGGCCGCCTAAATGCGGCTTCTTTAAGTATTATTCTTTTACTAATTTATTATGGGTTGACTGGGACATTCTAGAGGGGCCAAAGCGGCTTCTAAAATTATTAACTTTTATTGGTTGACTGTGACGGACAGTCTAAATAAGGACCATGCAGCTTCTCAAGTTATTAATTCTTATTAAATTATGGGTTGCTGGGACATTCCTAGAGCGGTTAGGTACCAGATATCTTAAATTTATTATTCTGAAAGTTTCTTTCAACTGCCATTAACCTCTCCTAGAATGTCCCCGTCAACCCATAAATAAGATAAGAATAATACTTAAGAAGCCGCATGATCCTATTTAGACTGTACCAGTCAACCCAATAAAAAAATTAATAATTCAAGATATTTCGGGATTGGCCCCTCTAGATGTCCCAGTCAACCCACAATAAATATAAATAAGAATAATACTTAAGAAGCCGCATAGGCCCTTCTAGAATGTCCCGCGCAGTCATACGCAAATTGATAATATATATATTAATAATTAAAAAATAATAATTAAGAAACCGGATTGACGCCTCTAGAAAATGTCCCAGTCAACTCACATAAATATCAAATAATAATCGTGCCATCCCTGCGCATGGTCTTTTTTAGACTGTCCCAGTCAACCAATAAAAATTAATAATTAAAGATGCCCGCATTGGCCCCCTCTACAATTTCCCTGTCCAACTCATAATAAATATAAAATAATAAATAAGAATAATACTTAGAAGCCGCATGGGCCTAAATCTAGACTGTCCCAGTCAACCAATAATAATTAATAATTATAAAATATAATTAAGAAGTCGCATTGACCCTCTAGAATGTCACAGTCCACTCAATATATAAATAAGAATAATACCTTAAGAAGCCGCATGTTCCTTTTAGACTGTCCCAGTCCAATAAAAATTAAATAATTTTAGAAATCCGCATTGGCCCCCTCTAGAATGTCCCCAGTCAAACCCATACATAATAATAAATAAGAATAATCTTAAGAATACCCGCATGGGCCTATCTAGACAACTTCAACGGCCTATTCTTATCCTCAAAGCCAAAAATCTACTTTCTCATTGCTTTACGTTGCGCCCTCTCCAGCATTTCTATGTCTTTTCTTAAATAGGTTTTCTAAAATTGTAGACAATATTCCAAAATACTGGCCTAACAAATAATATACTTATTATAACGAACATTATAACAAAAACAATTATATATATAATTAGTAGTCCCTGCATCCTGAACATTAATTTTTCAAATTTTAAACCGCTATGGCCCCTAGCTTGGGTTCAAAATCTTACAAAATCTTACAAACAAGCAACACTAAAGAATGTTACAAACTTACGGGTTACAATGCCAATAGTTTGTTTGAAATTGAAAAAATATCATTAAAGAACGTCATAATATATATATTTTTATTTTACATTTTTTATTTCTATTGAAGTTAAATCACTTAACTATAAAGCCAAAAAAAGTAAAAAATATTAAAAAATAAAAAAAAGCGTTAAAAAAACAAAAAAATTCAAAATAAATCAAGAAATCAATAAAGTCAAAACAAAGAGAATTCGTGATTTCTTTATAAAAAATCAAAGTTTAAAATCATCAGTTGTTTTTTTAATTGGATTTTTTTTTAGTGAAATAACTGCTTAAAGAAAGCAGCATAAGCCCATCTATACTGACCCGGTCAACCCCTCCCATATGTATAATTAATAATTAAAAATAATATAAATTACAAAATCCGCGAGAGACGTCTCTCGAATCCCCCAGTCAATATCAAATAATAATTAAGAATAATATTTAAAGAACCGCATGGTCCTTTTTTTAAGACTGTTTATTGTTCAATCCAATAAAAATTAAATTAGAAACCGCATTGGCCCCTCTAGAATGTCCGCAGTCCAACTCATAATAAATATCAACTAATAAATAAATAAGAAATAATACTTAAGAAGGCCTCATAGGCCTATCTAGACTGTCCCAGTCACCAATAATAATTTAATTAATTAAAAATAAATATTTAAGGAGCCGCATTGACCCCTCTAGAATGGTCCCAGCAACTACTAATAAGTAAAGAATAATAGTTTGGAGAATTGCATGATCTTTTTTTTTAGACTGTCCGCCAGTCAACCAAATAAAAATTAATAATTAAGTGGCTCGCATTGGCCTTCCTCGAGGGTCCGTCTACATTTACAGCGAGGTTAATAATGATAATTTAAGAACTACGGCATTTGTAACTCCCGATGACGAGGCCTAGTTCTTAATCCTCAAAAGCCAAAATCTACGACGGCGACGCCTTACGCCGCGCACTCTATCAGCATATCCTTCTTTTTTTAATAAGGGTGCTAAAATTGTAGAACAATATTCCAAAATACTGGGCATAAAGCAGTACTTATGGATACATTAACAAAAAACAATATATATAATTAGTCCTCATTTAATAATTACATTTTTCCAAATTTTTCACAAGTAATATGCTGCCTGGGTTTCAAAAGGCTTTACAATGGAAACAATGAAACAGCACGAATGCTACCGACTTA
>JABUQX010004329.1:60000-72908 GCA_015478945.1 Trachelipus rathkii | reverse complement strand
CCAACATTCTTACTTCCTGCCCACAGACTTATTATCGCACATCCATTTTTATACCATTTTTGGATTATTTAATATCAGCATTAGGAGAGAGGTTTTTAAATCATAAAGAAATTACATCTTCCTTATAATTTGTCATACCGAACAGGTGTTATGTGAGAAGATAAAAGATGTAAAATTTTACTAGGAAGATCTCGAAAGACCAATTGAGGATTTATTAAAAGCAAAATGGGATTTATGGAAGTTGAAATGGCATCACAATAGAAGAACTTGTTTCTTGTTAGCCATCACAATTTCCAAATATTTACATCTTGGTGCAAATACTGGCAATTTTACCCGTGTCTACTGCCTCAGTAGAAAGAAGCTTTCAACATTATGACTTCTGAGAAAACCTACTTGAGAAAAACTATTGGAGATAAAACACTAAATGGACTTGCCCTCCTCTACATACATCGAAATATTGACATAAAAACTGAAAATGTTATCTCGGGCATGCTCACTCTCATGCCCGGCGATTAAAGTTAACATCAAGTAAGATGATTTTAGCGATTTATATAAATTATTCCCATTTTTTCTTAGAAATTTAATATTTTGTCCTTCCACTTTATATATATATATATATGTATATATATATATATATCAACATAACTAATATATATATATATATATATATATATATATATATATATATATATATATATATATTAACAACTAGCATATATATATATATAACTATATATATATATATAGCATAATAATATAGATATATATTTCGTTATTGAATGTAAGGTTCTCATTTTTGATATATATATATATATATATATATATATATATATATATATATATAATATATATATATATATATATAGTATAATAATATAGTATATCATATCCTTAATAGTAATAATAATAATATATGCTCATAAATATGTATATAACAATGACGTATATATCTATAATACATGTAACCAGCAATAATATGTAATATAATATATATATAGCAATAATAAATAACTAATGTAATAATATTCAACTCTTCAGCTCTTCTTCCTTATATATAGTAACCCAATATAATAATATATATATATAATAATAATAATATATATAATAATAATAATATATAATATATATATATATATATATATCAATAATATATATATGCCAATATTTCTCATTCATAACCTTATATATATATATCATATATATATATATATATATATATATAACCTTATATATATACTGCTTATATATACTTTGCTGCTGCTGCTCCAATATATATATCTTTATATATATATATCTCTTATATATATATATATATATATATATCAAAGGCGACTCTTACACTCGGTCTGCTCGGGCTTAGCGCGAGTTATCATTATAGAAACAATCGATCTTCTACAAATTTCATAATTATGATAAAATTCCCTTATTTTTTTGCGATAATTGGTCATATGAAATAATATATGACATAATACATATAAAAGATTATGTAAAATTTAAATAAAAAGTGTAAGAATCATCTCCATTGAATAATACCATTTTTCAATCAATTATAGAATAGCCGGGTGAAAATTTTAAGACAGTATACGCTAATTTAATATTTTTACAAGTTATTTTTTTCCTACCTATGAATCTAATAAAACATTCGTTATATTAAAAAAATAATAATAATTAAACATTTAGTTGTTCTTAATTCACATTTCGGATAAAAATTAATATTTAAATTCTAATACCTAAATTTAAAATAATAATAAAAGCATACTGAGAGGAAAACAATAACAGTTACCCATCGATTCAATTTTAAATTAAAGAAAACTGGTAAAATAACAATAACTCAAGTATTAACAGTTAAAAAAAATTCCTTTTTTTATTGTATTTTAAGCATTTTTATTTTCTTATTCTAGTTTCTAATTAAAACAAATAAAAATTGAAATTAAAAATCATGAATGAAATATAGATGATGATTAATGAAGGAACTGAGAATATGTTACTCAAAATTCTTATATACAGGGTGATTCAAAATTATGATAAAATTTTTTGGTAACTGATAAGAAATGTAAAAAGGTAAAAGTTCCTTTAAAGGTATGACGTAATGGGCTTAGTTTTCCGTCTGGCTGTCTGTATGTGTTTTTTACTAAATATTTTGTATCTACGAAACCAAGTAGGTTACAAACCCTATATTTGGGGTGAGTACTGTTATGTGTAGTGCTAATGACGACAAAAAGAAGTATCAAATTTACTATAAATTTAAAAATGGCGGCCGTTAAAAGTATTTGAGGCGACATTCCATGAAAGCGGATGACTTAGGTTAAAATGTTAAGGAACCAAAAAACACCTATTGTTGTACGCAGAATCAAATGGTATAACATTTAATAAATTATGACTATTAATAAGGGAGAATGTAAATTTTAGTAATTGGAAACATCTCATTTAAATAATAACAACTCTTCCACAAACAGCTATTCCTTCCATTAAACATTTCAGCACATTGTTGACCAAAACAACCAACTACTGTATACAATAAATGCACTGTCTGTTTGTGCTACACATTACAATGCACCTCATTGACTGCGTGTGTGTCTCTTACGTGTTTCTTTCGTTATTGAATATGGAACGTAATAACCACGTGTATTCATACTCTGAACTAGCTGACATGCATCTAATGTATGGGATGGCACGCTGCAATAGTTCTGCAGCAAGACGTTTGTTCCAAGAGAATACCAACCGAATTTGTCCAAGCGCAAGGATTTTTTTTTGCCACTATTCATCAACGCCTGTCTGAAACAGGGTATTTGCAGTCCAAAAGAGCACACTAATGCAGGCAGACCCCGATCTACTAGGACTGTTGATTAAGAAGAATTAGTTCTTAATGAAATTTCTGAGCATCCTGAAAAGAGCACGCTAGAATTGTCACTACAGTTTAATTCAAACCAATCTAGTATTTGGAGGTTACTACACGAGCAACAATTAAACACCCTCGTTCACAGCATCAGTTTTTAGTAAACATTTGGGCAGGAATTTTTACATGATCATGTACTTATGTTCGAGCTTCCTCCCAGGCTTAATGGCATAATCTACTTAAACTTTTGAAACATGAGCTCCGTAACTTGCTTGATGATGTACCTCTTCAGTTGCGCCAAAACATGTGGTTTATGCATGATGGGGCTCCTGCACACTTTTGTGCTACAGTTCGTGAACACCTGAATGAGACCTTTCCCAATTAATGGATTGGTCGAGGTGGCCCAGTTCCATGGCCAGCAAGGTCACCAGACCTAAATCCTTTGGATTATTACTTTTGGGGACATTTAAAGACCTTAGTATACTCTTCTCCAATCGACACCGTTGAAGACCTATGATTAAGGATTATGAACGGAATTGAAACGATCAAACAGACTCCTGGAATATTTGAACGGGTCCGACAATCAATGAGAAGACGCCTGGACGCGTGCATTGGGAACAACGGAGGTCATTTTCAACATCATCTTTAGTCTTTTGATATCATTTGTAGTGCTTTAGAAACAGTATGTATAATTGTTTATGTTGTACAAAATTAAACCTATCATACAATAATAATATGTTTATTTACACCTCCTATTCCGAATGAGTTATTCGTTCTCAATACTTTTAACGTCCGCCATTTTTAAATTTAGAGTTTGTAACTTACTTGGTTTCGTAGGTACAAGATATTTAGTAAAAAACACATACATACAGCCACACGGAAAACTAAGCACATTACGTCATTCCTTTATAGGAACTTTTACCTTTATTTTCATTTCTTATCAGTTACAAAAATTTTTACTATAATTTTGAATCTCCCTATATATATATATATATATATATATATATATATATATATATATATATATATATATAAATATAAAAATATATATAAATATATTTCTCTCTTGCATATATATACTACTATATCTTATATAACAACAACAACATAACCAGCCCGCATATACATATATATATATATATATATATATATATATATATATATATATATATATATATATATAATCTTCTGATCTATAACAACTCCCAGGAAGGGCTTTCGCTCTGTCAATTGGTCAGGATCTTCTTCTTCTGGCTCGAAACTCTTATCTATAAAGCCATTTCTCGGCTTTCCTGTTTCCGACGCCAGTCCTCGAGTTAAACACAATCAGGTAGGGGTTTCGCTATTTTAGTAGAACTAGTATCTTCTTCCATTAGGCCTCAAAACTCGTTCTCCCAAAGCTCTCCAGAGGATCTTGCTTCTAGAGGCCATAAGATTCCAAAGCTGGTCCAGGAGTAATACAAGCAAGGAATTAATCTAGTTGCTAGCCTTGTTAAGCCCTATAACCATGCAAATCTTCATATCATGACCGCTAACACGAAATGTTTTTTTAAAGCGCAAAATCACATATATATATATATATGCACTTAGCCTAATATATGCATAGCAGCAGCACCTTGCCCAACATGCACGCTAGCCAGCAACTGCTGCTGCTGCTGTAACCATATATATATATATAGAATTATATATGCTCTTATATATATTCATAATATGTCTTTCTCCTCTGGTGGGCAAAGGCCAAAGGCCTACCTAATTCCACCAGAGTTGGGAGAATTTAAAAGAAGTAGATTGTATATAACATAGCATAGCATATAATATATATATATATATATATAACTCTTAACTATATATATATATATATATATATATATATATATATATATCTTAACATAACCAACATATATGCATATGCTGCTCATATATCTTTATGCTGCTGCTATATATATATATATATATATATAGATGAGTATTAGAAGATGAAGAATAATTTTGGCAACATTTATTATAATGGACGTTTCGAGTTATTTAACGTTACCCATCATCAGCACTGCAATTGAAATATCCAAGAATAACTATAGCATATATAATAGGATATAGAAAAATAAAAATAGAACTAATAAATAAAAAGTAATACAATAAATGAACACATGTAAATTTAAAAAATAAATAAATCACACGAAAAAAAGTACCTAAGATTGAGTTAGGTTTCATTTACAGAGAAGGCGAAATACAAACTAAAAGTTAAGAAAATTTGTTTACAGTGAGAAAAGAAAAAAAAAAAAAAAATTTGTTACTTGGGTGGAAAATATATAAATTAATGAGTGAAAAGGGGGATAGAAGACAAATTCTTATTTAATTCGGGTTTTAATTCAAAAATGTAGAGACTCAAGAATCTTTCTGTCGAGTTGATCATTGGCAGGGGATAAGGAACTAAAATTTTTGTGCAATAGGGTGATTATTTTGAAAGGCATGATTGCGTATGGAGGAGTTTTCTGGGGTTGTGATAGGTAAACCAGTTCTATAAGAAACTCCCCGGTGTTTCGAGATCCTCAAGTAAAGTTGAGGCCTGTTTGGCCCACGTAGCGGACGTTGCAGTCCCGCACGTATTACAAATATACCTAATGAGGGACCTCATATGAGGAAAGAAGGAGAATCTTTATGGAAAATTTGAAAATACTGTGATTATTAATAGGAATGAAAATAAAACGAGCAAAAGGAAAAGCATTGGATAGAGTGTGATTGAGAGTTTTCACAAGTTTTGCGGTGCTAGGAACGAAGAACGGAATTTTTAGATAGATAAGTTGTTTATATATATATATATATATATATATATATATATATATATACTCATATATATACTATATATATATATTAATATATAATATATATATATAATATATATATATATAATAATAATAATAACCAATAATAATATATATATGATTATGTATATATGTATGCATAACTGCTATGTATGTATAGCCAATAGCCAATAACCATGTAATAATATCAACCAACATATCAGCAACAATAACAATAGCAATAATAATAATAAATAAACAATATATATAATAATAATAATAATATATATATATATAATAATGATAGTAATATATGTAATATATATAATATATGCTATCTTCTTTGCTGCTAACAATAATACCAACCAATATATGTAATAATAATAATATATATAATAACATATATATATGTATAATAATATATATACCCATATGTATGTAACAACCTTAGCCATATGCTGCTTATAATAATAACAATATATATATATATATATAATATATATATAAATATATATATATAAATATATATATATAATATATATATATATATATATATATATATATATATATATATATATATATATATATATATATATATATATATATATATATATATATATATATATTATTTATATATATTGATGTCTGGGCCACAGAGATTAGAGTATTGTGATGACTTCTTGGGGAGGTGTTCTGAATAAAACTGGATTTGTACGTTTTCTTTTATTTGCCGTAAGTCTAATTCACAAATAGGGGGTTGGACACCTGTCCTAAAAAAACAAAAAGAAACAACAAGAAATTAGAACAGGGTAATCCTAGTTACCACTATTCTACATATGAATCATATACTGCAGGAAGAAATCCTGCATAATATGAAACTTATACAGAGTAGTAGTAGTACAAAAATGAGTATGAGCGTGAGGCTGTTTTATGCGTATGTATACTGGGCAGAAAAGATTCTACCTGGTATACATTCCCATGAAGCAGCATTGTCTTTGATATGAGTGTGAGGCTGTTTTATGCATATGTATACTGGGCAGAAAAGATTCTACCTGGTATACATTCCCATGAAGCAGCATTGTCTTTGATATGAGTGTGAGGCTGTTTTATGCATATGTATACTGGGCAGAAAAGATTCTACCTGGTATACATTCCCATGAAGCAGCATTGTCTTTGATATGAGTGTGAGGCTGTTTTATGCATATGTATACTGGGCAGAAAAGATTCTACCAGGTATACATTCACATGAAGACACACACACACACACACACACATATATATATATATATATATATATATATATATATATATATATATATATATATATATATATATTAAAAATTGCCTATGGTGTTGTAGCTTCTTTGACGAGAGAGAGAGAGAGAGAGAGAGAGAGAGAGAGAGAGAGAGAGAGAGAGAGAGAGAGAGAGAGAGAGAGAGAGAGAGAGAGAGAGAGAGAGAGAGAGAGAGAGAGAGAGAGAGAGAGATTAGGCTGCGAATTTTGCGTAACTGCAAGTGTTTAATGTTCTGCCAGAATTCGGGCATGTGTGGTTTATGCCCCTCTTGGGAGCTTTATACAGCAAATAGCAGTTTAGACCTGCTATCCACCGTATTAAACAGCATGCCTTAATCGTAATGTATAGATACACAGGATATTTGATACTATAGTATTTGCACATCTAATTTCTAGCTATTTTGGCTGTTGCCCTTCTGCGCTACTATCACCTTTCCTTGGGCTATATGTAACGTTTACGTCCACCTAGGGTTAGGTACAGCCAATAACAGTCTATCCGGCTGTTATTTGCTGTATTATAAGGTAAATATCTCTAACTCTCTTAAATTCTAACACCTTTGGGCTGATACCCTTCTGCGCTACTATCACCTTAGAGACATGCATATCGTAACATTATGAAATTTGTAAAAAATCGATCGTACTTATATATATATATATATATATATGTGTGTGTGTGTGTGTGTGTGTGTGTGTGTGTGTGTGTGTGTGTGTAAACATTTTTGGATAATATATGTAATTTGATACCCTTCTGCACTACTATCACCTTTCATTGGGCTATATGTAACGTTTACGTCCACCTAGTGTTAGGTACAGCCAATAACAGTCTATCCGGCTGTTATTTGCTGTATTATAAGGTAAATATCTCTAACTCTTAAATTCTAACACCTTTGGGCTGATACCCTTCTGCGCTACTATCACCGAAGAGACATGCACTCCATTTCCTCAAAATTTTTTATATCCTCTCTAGCCTATTGCGAGTTTTACTTTTGCATGCATTAACACTTTTCACTGGTTTTGTTATTATACCTTTTACTATTCTATAGGCATTCTTTTGAATTCTAGCCCTAGCCTAGCCCGCTAGTCTAGGTCTTCCTACCTATCTCTATTTTACGCTTTCATCGTACTAACAAAAATGCTTTATATAGTAACCCTTTGTTCTTTTACTCACCTTGGTGGTTGCTATTGCTTTCTTAGCATTAAATTGCCATTTATTTTGTTATTTAATCGTTTTAAATATTAATAATTCTGCAGATGCCTGCTGACGTGTTGGCGTCGTTTTTGAAAAGTAAGAATGCCGCACGCTTGGAGGCGTGGCTTAATTCTAACGATATTACAACAACTATTTCCATATAGAGCGCGTTCGGCTCTGCCGTTCAGCTCCGTAGAGAGTTCCTTTCCACTTCCACAGAGAGCACCTCTCCACAGTACCCCCCTCCAGAGCTGAGGCCCAGAGGAGCGGCCTGCGCAACTGACGGCCTCTGCTCGATACATCTCTAGACAGAGGCGGCTGCAAACCAGGACGAGAGCAAGAACGAGGAGCTGGTGTTGGAGGTGCTGGAGTGGGGACGAGAAGGCGTGAAAGAGAACGAGTGAGAGGGCGAGGAATACGAGATGGAAGTGGAACATCAGCAGCACTACTTGTGGAAGGCATGGCAGGAGGTGGAGGAATGGAAGGGGACGGTAGAGGGAGAGCAGGAGGAGGAAAAGGAAGAGGATCTGGGTCAAA
Source organism: Trachelipus rathkii (assembly GCA_015478945.1). Classification (NCBI taxonomy): domain Eukaryota; kingdom Metazoa; phylum Arthropoda; class Malacostraca; order Isopoda; family Trachelipodidae; genus Trachelipus; species Trachelipus rathkii. The sequence continues at coordinate 64,251 of JABUQX010004329.1, read as the reverse complement.
AGGGAGAAGTTGTGGAGGTGGGGAATCAGAAGGAGAAGGAGGTGAAGAGTCGGGAGGAGATGAAGGAGGTGGAGAATCTGGTACAGGATAAGAAGGTGATGTATCCAAAGGAATCGGAATCGGTTTTGGAAACAAGTCCGAATCTTGGACGTCAGGAGGATTCACCTCTAAATAGGCAGGTTTGAGACGATCGATTGATATTACTTCGGTGCGAGTGGAACGTTGTACCTTGAAGAACTTCTCCTTCCGAAGTATGGCTGGGAAAGGCCCGTCGTACTTTTGTTGGAGAGCAGAACGGTGGGAGTCATGCCTCACTAAAACGTGAGTACAGGAAGAGAGATCTTTCGGAATGTAAGAGTGCACCTTTTGCTGACAGGTCGGAGTAGGTCTCCAGAAGAGGGCACAACGTTTCAAACGGGTGAGGTACAGGGTGGGATCAGCAGTAGCAGGAGGGAATGATTGAGAAAAGAACTCGCCAGGCAGGCGAAGAGTAGAGCCATAAACAAGTTCTGCAGCTAAACACTGAATATCTTCCTTAACGGCCATGCGTATACCCAGCATAACCAAAGGAAGAGCTTCAGTCCAGTGTTCTGGTTGTGGATGTGCCAGGAAAGAGGCTTTAAGCTGACGGTGGAACCTCTCACAAATCACATTCGAGATAGGATGGAAGCTGGTAGCATGGATCTTCTCAGAACCAAGCAAGCGCATCAAATCTTTCCAGAGGAAGGATTCGAAAACGTGACCCTGATCCGTCGTGACCGAGAGAGGAATGCCAAACCAAGAGATCCAATGAAACAAGAAGGCTTTAGCTATAGATTCGGCAGTAGCAACAGAGAGAGGGATAGCTTCGGTCCAAAGAGTGAACCGATCGATACAGATGAGGATATATTGCATGCTATGGGAAGGTGGAAGGGGTCCAACAATGTCGATGTGAATTCTCTCAAAACATTGACCAGGGGGCAAGAAGGTGCCTAAGGGAGCTTTAGTGTGTCTTTGCACCTTAGAGCGTTGACAAGCCATGCAGGCGCGGACCCAATTCGCTACGTCGGCGTTAACTTTAGGCCACACAAAACGAGCTGGTACCAGTTTGCGTGAAGCCTCGATGCCAGGGTGTGAAAGCGAATGGAGATTGCAGAAGACTGCCTTTCGAAGAGAATTTGGAACGAAAGGACGAGGGTGGCCTGTTGAAGTGTCGCACAAGAGTCTCTTCTCTATGCCCTCAAGATTGAGCCACTGCAGCTGTAGAGAAGAGTCCTGCTGAAGATCGATATTGTCTTGCTCCTGGCACGTGGCCATGGCTGCGTAATCAATGTCAGGAATGGGAGAAAGAGCGTTAATTTCAATCCGAGAAAGGGCATCAGCGGTGAAATTATCCACTCCGGAGATGTGACGTATGTCCGTGGTAAACTGGGAAACAAATTCGAGATGCTAAAAAGTAATAAAAAAATGCTAAAAAGTGTCATAAAATGACATAGGGTGCCATATTTAGCAAAAAATCTGGCACCTATCATTTATGCTGTCGATTGTACTCCCTATACTACTTATATATATATATATATATATATATATATATATATATATAATATAATATATATATATATATATATATATATATATATATATATATATATATATATATATATATATATATATATATATATATATATATAAATATAATATATAATATATATGTAATAATATTCTTTATATATGCTGCTCTTATATAACCAATATATATATATATATATATATATATAAAGAATATTGTAAATGGAAATATTGAATGAAAAGATAAAAGAAATTGTCCTTTTGCTTTTCATGTGTCCAGTGATATCTTTGTTAAAAATTATTTTTTCTATATTTAATTAATATTTAAATTATATTTTAAATTAACCAATAAAAAACTCTTAAAATGTTAGATTTAGCATTTTTCACCATTTTCTTGTAAGATTACGTATTTTTTTATGTTAGGTTAAAAAATTATAAATCTAGCAATTAAAAAAATTATTAAAAAATAATACACAATACAGTTTAAAGATAAATAACCCATAAAAAATCATGTTAAAATGATTTTTAACAAATGTGTGTATGTGTCCATGAAGTGAAGAAGATCCAAAAATTATATTTATATTGCCATTTATTTAACGGAATGAAAATTCATTTAATTTCTTCTGTTTCAAAAAGGAATTGCCTTACTACTCGCAACGCCTTCATCTAACTCCTGCTGGAGCTTTAGGAGGGGCAGGTACAGCAAGGCAACTAACTAAGCCCGATTCCTCTGCTGCTAGTAGAAGAGTAAGAGCTGCTCTAGAAGAAGCGAGGGGGGTTCCTCACCCGTCTCCAACCCGAGGTCATCCGGCACTTAGGTTAATTGAAATTAATCCAGCAGGTAAAAAGTGTTTCACTTAGATTAATTTGCTTTTTTCATTTAAGTATTATTTCCACATAGCATGTGAAAATAGTAAGTAGTTTTAGAAGATAATATGTTTATTCAACAAACTAATAAACTAACTGAAGTGAATTTATCTTTTTTTTCTTTTTTTTTTTTTACAAATCTGTAAGTCATATTTTAATATTTTTCCATTACTATACTTTATTTCTTTAACCCTAAGATGCTAAGATGCTAATATATATATATATATATATATATATATATATATATATATATATATATATATATATATATATATATATATATATATATATATATATATATATATATATATATATATATATATATATATATATATATGATGTACTGCAGCTATATATATATCTCCTATTATGTTTCACGACTCCGTCAGTTTTGTTTTCTGTTTTTTATAATTTTTTTAAATATATTGTTAGTATATGATATTAACTATGAATTTAAGTGGTGACAAACAGGATCAAAAAGTATTAAATATAAAAAAGATGTAAATATTTAACAGCATCGTACGTTTGGCAGTTACGGAACGAAACTGAAGACTGAAAATAGAATTTTCTAAGTTATAATACCCTTAGAAAAGAAAAAATTATTAAAAAAGGCTAACAACATGATTTTCTGCTTCTTCTTCTTCTACTCTTCTTCTCCTTATATATATATATATATATATATATATATATATATATATATATATATAACCTTAATAACCAATATATATATATATATATATATATATATATATATATATATATATATATATATATATATATATATATATATATATATATATATATATATATATATATATATATATATATATATACAGTGGCGTATTTAAGGGGGGGGCCAGGGGGGCGATGGCCCCCCCCGAAAATATTTAGGTATCATATCCGTTAATAATATAAAGTGCAGAAGTTAAATTAATTTTATATAATTCGTCGCTGTCAGGAACAAATCTCATAAGTCCATTAGTTAAAACTAATCTTGAAACCATCAGAGAAAAAATGCAACATTAAATTTCAGCTGATTTTTAGCGAGAAGAATGTGAAAGCGCATCTGAATCTGAACTGAGTATTGAAATTGCTGTACCAAGAATTAACAAATTCCAAAAACACAGACCCAACATTCCTACTTCCGACCCACAGACTTATTATCGCACACATTTTTAGACCATTTTTGGATGATTTAATATTAGCATTAGGAGAAGGGTTTTTATATTTTCCTTGCAATTTGTCATCCCTACCGAACAATTGTAATGTGCCATATGAGAAGATAAAGGATTGTGTAATATTTTACAAAAGGGAGGAAAGATCTCAGCCCAAATGAAGATTTAGTAAAAAAGCAGAATGGGATTTATGGAAGTTGAAATGGCATCACAGCACAAACCACCCAAAAACCGCAATAGATGGACTAGTTTCTTGTTCGCAGTCACAATTTCCAAATATTTACATCGTGTTGCAAATACTGGCAATTTTACCCGCGTTTAATGCTTCAGTAGAAAGAAGCTTTTTAACATTAAGACTTCTGAAAACCTACTTGAGAAATACTATTGGACTTGCCCTCCTCTACATACATAGAAATATTGAAAATAAAAATTGAAGATCTTATCTCAGACTTCGCTCACTCTCACGTCAGGCAATTAAATTTTAGGTAAGATGATTTTTAGTAATTCATATAAATTCTTCCCATTTTTCTTAGGAATTTAATATTTTGTCCATCCACTTATATATATGTATATATGTATATATGTATGTATAATAATAATAATATATATGTAATAATAATAATAATAATAATAACCTTAATAATAATAATATATATATAAT